>CAUYLG010043642.1:0-114400 GCA_963573385.1 Cacajao melanocephalus
CAAGATTGTTGCATAGGTACACACATGGCAGTGTGATTTGCTGCCTTCCTCCCGATCACCTATATCTGGCATTTCTCCCCATGCTCTCTCTCCCCAACTCCCCACCCCACGCTGTCCCTCCCCTATTTCCCCCCGACAAACCCCAGCGTGTGATGCTCCCCTCCCTGTGTCCATGTGTTCTCATTGTTCAACACCCACCTACGAGTGAGAACATGCGGTGTTTGATTTTCTGTTCTTGCGTAAGTTTGCTGAGAATGATGGGTTTCCAGGTTCATCCATGTCCCTACAAAGGACACGAACTCATCCTTTCTTATGGCTGCATAGTATTCTGATTTCAGGTATTTTTAAAGGATGAGTGAAAAAAAAAGAAATGGGGAGAAAGAACTTTAACTGTGGGGAACGCTCTACTACTTAAAAGATGCTTTTTTAAAAACTCACTGTAGCTACACCGCTGACACTGGAAATAAAATAATAAAAATGGTCTTTTAGGATTTTTCTCGGGAGTAAGGATTGTTTCAAAGAAGAAACTGGCAGGGATATGGACATTTTGGACAGGGGCAGAAAAATGCCCTAGTATTTTGGACACCATGAAAGCCCTAGAACTTTTAAATAAATATTTTACATTGTGAGAAATGTCTGAGTGTTAAATACGTTTTTTTCTCCCCCTAGGGGAAAACTAAACAAATCTCTAAGGAGACAGAAACTTTAAGTCCCTTCTCCCCTCAAAGCTGAACTGTCTTTGGCTGTTTCTAGGACTTCTAGGAAAGTGCAATTAAAATAAAATCGAAGCAAAGAAACCCTCGCAGCATTTAGATTTCTTTACCCCCCGAACTGCTCAAGAAAAGTCAGAAGCCGACACTTTTTTTCGAGTCTAAAGCTGCCAGTTGTGAGGCTCCCAGGACGTCTCCCGCACGGGTCCCTCCGTTAGCCCGCGGCCTTGGTGCGGTCGGTCTCCAAGGGGGTGTGTCCCATCCCGCAGCGCCCCGGCGCCTGCCTCCGCCACCTGCTCCCCTCGGCCGCCGCAGCGCCCCGGCGTCCCGCCGGGTCCCCGGACCCCTCGAGCGCGGCGCGGCCGGCCGCCCGGCAGGTCCCGCTACCGGCTTCCGGACCCGGCCAGCCACTCTGCGAAGTGCGGCTGGGACTCGAGCTCAGTTTCTTTCTTCCCTCAACCCAAACTGCTAGCGGCCCCCGTGGCGGGAGGTAGGACCCGCACCCCACCCCCAAGGATGGGGGCCCGGTCGAGAAAAGGGGTCTCAGCCCTCGCACGGCTGCCGGCACCGGCGGCCCCCTTGCACAGCCCGGCGGCGGCCCGCGTCCTCCCTTCAGCCCTCCCAAGACGGACGTCGAGACTGCGAATGTCGGGGGAGGGGTGCGGGGCGGAGGAAGAGCATCCCCCGGCCACTGCCGCCGCCGCCGCCGCCGCCGGCCGCTCCCCAGCGGCTCTGGCGGGGGAGGCCTCGTCACAGCCGCCGCCTCAGCCGCGGCCGCAGATCTCGCGGTGTTTGCCGGCCGCCGCGCCGCCATATTGTGTGACAGTATTTTGATTTGGACTGGGCTGGCGGAGCCGCGGCGAGAGCGAGCTAGAGCTGGGGGGGTGGGGGGAGGGCAGGCGAGCGCGAGGGGGGTGGGGGCAGAGGGAGGTGGGGAGGCCGAGCGAGCCGGAGCCGAGGATCGGGGAGCGGCGACGCCGCCCAGCCATCGTTTTTGATCTACTGCAGCCGCCGGTTGGGCGACCCAGCCCGACCCCCTCCCCTCCCCCTCAGCCACGAGCAGTGGCGGCGGCGGCGGCCGGAGGGAGTTGGCGGCGGCGGGCAAGCGGAGGGGGCTGAGCGGGGACGGAGGGAGGGCTGAGGTGTCCCCCCTGCCGGGTGGAACCGGAGGCGGCGGCGGCGCTGGCGGTGGCCGCGGTGGCGGAGGCGGCGGCGGGGACGGTGGAGACGGCTGCCCTAGTGGGAGAGGCGGCGGCGGCGGCGGCGGCCGAGGAGGAGGAGGAGGGGGAAGCGGCGGCGGCGAAGGGTAAGCGGACAGCGCTGCGGGGCTTCGGCGGGATCCCCAGCCCGGCTCTCCCCTCATCGCCCTGCACCCCCCTCGGTCTGGAAGGGGCTTTGCCGCCTCGCGAGGCCCGTGCGGGGCGCCTGCTTCTAACTCGCACTCTTTTTCCCTCCGCCTCTTTCCTTCCCCCTGTGGCGAGGCGGAGAGGGAGGCCCCCCGAGTACCCCAGTGCGGTGGGGGTGGGGAGCATCGGGCAGGGCCTGGGCACCGGGGCGTCCATGCAGGGGGGAAGGGGAGCTTCATTGGAGTCGAGCGCCGGGGAGAGCCCCGAGTGGGGGAGGGCGCCAGGGGCTGGGGAGGGCCCCTCCCTGCACCGGCGCCCCCGACCCGCCCCCAGGCATGTGTGAGGTGGGGGCGGGGGAGGAAAATCTCCTTTTGGGGAACCGTGGTCTGCTTAAAGATGACTTAGGGGCGGGGGTTTCGGGGAGAGACACAGGTCAGTAATGTGGGGGTCAGGCGGGGATAGGGGGAGAACATCGTTTCCTTGCCGATCTTGGTTTTCTGCAGACATCTTTGAAGTGGGGGGCAAGCCCCGCTATGAATATGTGGCCCCTTAGATCTCACTGGATGTTTCTAGTTTTCTGTCCCGTCAACCTCAAACCCTACGATTTTGGTTGGGGCAGGGAGGCTGCAAGGGTCTCTTGGCGTTGCTGAACAGGTGACAGGTGGATCTTTCTGTTGCTGATGCTGTGGGATGTTCAGGCAGAGTTGTACACCGAAGTGTCAGAGACTGTGTGAGTTTGTATTTATGTGTTTGGCCATGTCTCATTCCATATATAGTATATTTGAGATGTTAGGGTTCCATTCTTCAAGTCAGCTTAATTGTTGTGGAGAGATTCTTCAAATGTTTCTGATAAGAGGGGTTTCCAGGAGAGTGGAGGGAATTTGCAGCTTCACAGGGGTTTCTCCGTAGTTCATGAAATTCAGGCCCCCAGTGCAGGCTGTTGAGTGCCCTTATTCATTGGAAAGTTCTTGAACACTAAGATCGTATTCAGAGCAACTGTACGGCAATATAATTTTGCATCCATTTTGTCTGTTTTAGGTAAGTTTGTAAAGTGTCAAATTTTGGGGTCAGATTGATTCACATTTTAGAAAAGAAATTTTGTTTACACTTTAGCATACTGTAAAGATTATAATGATCATTATGCAATGATAGATTTGGCCGGGAATTTTGGTGGGCATAGAATAATAGGGTATTTGCTTTCAGTTTTTTTTCACTTCTGCTTACCACACTCTTCATACAGTAGCAGAGTATTGACACCTTTTCATAAATATCTTTAAATTCTTTGTAACAATGAAGTCACGATTTTAAACTTTGACGGTTCGAAATTTTAAAATTTGAAACCATGGCAGTTTCTAATAAAGGAAGACTTGCTTTTCTTTTATTGTATGCTTTGGCTGAGCATTTTAATTAGAAACAATGGGAAGAATTGTTAGATAAATGAGCTCTAGGCTAAATTAGGGTACAGTTAGTTTAAGGATTCTACGGCTTTTAAAAAACATGTATGGAACGAGTATGTTGAAGGATGGTACTGTCAATGTGTTAACAGGAAATAGAACAAAAATTCCAGTGATTCAGAACTTCTGTTTGGGTTTTTCCCCCATAAGTCTATAATCAGTTTCTAATAGAGGGTGCTTAAGTTTTAAGTCTTTCAAGAATCAAACTGAAAGTTGAATATGTCAATTATAGATAATTAAGTCCCTGAGTGTACTCCATTTTTTTTTCCTCTATTTCTTGTGTGCATGGAATAACTTTTCCTAAGTTTAAAAGTATTTTCTTAAGGACACCGATGAAATGCTGCTATTGAACTGTCTTTAATGAACTGTCTCATAGTAGAACCTGTGCTTTAGTGACTCATTAAGAAGTAAGATGATCAGAACCTCATCAAATACCCACTTTCTGAAAACAATTATTTATTTATTTATTTATTTATTTATTTATTTATTTATTTTGAGACAGTCTTCCTTTGTTGGTCAGGCTGGAGTGCAGTGGTGCTGTCTTGGCTCACTGCAACCTCCGCCTACCCGTTTCCAGCAATTCTCCTGCCCTAGCTTCCCGAGTAGCTGGAATTGCAGGTGCTCACCACCATACCCAGCTAATTTTTGTATTTTTAGTAGAGATGGGGTTTCACCATGTTGGCCAGGCTGGTCTCAAACTCCTGACCACAGGTGATCCACCTGCATCAGCCTCCCAAAGTGTTATTACACCTAATGAAACGAGGAGGTTTTTACACTCTGTGGTTATGTAGGCAGACCCCCACTTAGGTTAGTATTGAGAATTGCTTCGTTAGTATTGTTAACATCTTACACTTGGGTGAATGTCTTATGACATTTGTGTCTTGGTAGAAATAAAAGCTTATTCTACTTCCATAATTTCCCCAGTAAGGAAAATTTCTTTGCAGAAAATACTGTTTAGAATGAAATGCACGTATGTGTATCTGTGAACCTACTGCATTTTGAAAAATATGTATAATGTAAGCTGTTTTACTTTATGAGTTACATGCAAAAAAAGTCCTTGAGGAATGTCTGTTTTCTAAAACAGCATTTTTTTGACTTACGTAAACAGATCGAGTCTAAAAGTTTATTTTTTATCATCATACTTTAGAAGATAATTTTTGCCTTGTTATAGATGTTTTGGGGAAAAGTTCCTGATAATCTTTACAATATGTAAAGTTTATAAATTAAACTGTAATTCAAAAATCAGAACTTAATTCCATTATATCTCTGGCCAGGTTCCCATGACCCAGAGAACACTAGTAGCACTTTTCCTTTGTTTCACTTATGTCATCTTTATTTGATCTAAGATTGGGTCTCTCTAGAATAGAAGGATTATGAGGTAATAATAGAGGCACATGTGAAGATTGGGCAAAACAGTAATAAGAAGGAGGAGAGACAGAAGATAAGATGCTAGTAGAGAATTAGATGAGCAGTTTTAGGCAGCTAGGAATGTGGAGATGTGTGTAGCGGTGGCTGCTAAGCACAGGAAAATGATCATGCTGAATTGTATGAAGGAGATTGTCTCTGAACCATTTAATAGGTTCTGACACTCTCTATATATCATCTTATTTAAAACCGTCTGTATTAAAATGATAAGGATTTGGAGACATTGAAATTATATCATATTTCCAAAATACTTATTAAACATTTTGTTTCTTGTGATTCTGGTCCTAAAAAATAAAGGATGCGGCTTACTTAGGAAGCTAAAAAACCTGAGTAAGTACTCTTAGGAGTTAAACTTTTAATGTTTTCTTTAGTTAATCACTAAACTTGACTGATCTTGATAAAACTAAAGAGTTAGAGATTGGCAGGAGAGTGCTATCTTTTTCTGAGTATCCCATCTCAAAACAGCCTGTGTGCTAGTTAGTGGTACTTTACCTACATTCATTCAGCCTCCTAGGATAAGAAAAAGATGCCAGAATAATGATAACACAGCTACTATATTGAGGTTATATGTTTCACTTAGATTTTCACTTGGATTTTTATTGACTCATTTTATAGCATATGCTTGCTTTCTTTCCTGTTCCTTTGAAAAGGAGTAAGCACAGTGAGAAGTGTCAGCTGACAAGTGATGTTTCAGGATATCCAAGTCAGAATTATCACAAAGTAAATTATGTATGGTTTTTTGTTTTGTTTTGTTTTTGTTTTTGTTTCTGTTTTTTTGAGACAGAGTCTCGCTCTGTATCCCAGACTGGAGTGCAGTGGTGCAGGCTTGGCTCACTGCAACCTCCACTTCCCGGGTCCCAGTCCAAGCAATTCTCCTGACTCAGCCTCAAGTAGCTGGGATTACAGGTGTTCACCACCATGCCCAGCTAATTTTTGTATTTTTAGTAGAGACAGGGTTTCACCATGTCAGCCAGGCTGGTCTTGCAATTCTCCTGCCTCAGCCTCTCGAGTAGCTGGGATTACAGGCGCTCACCACCATGCCCAGCTATTTTTTGTATTTTTAGTAGAGGCGGGGTTTCACCATGTTGGCCAGGCTGGTCTTGAACTCCTGACCTGCTGATCTGCCCACCTTGGCCTCCCAAAGTGCTGGGATTACAGGCGTGAGCCACCGCGCCCGGCCAGTTGTGTATGTTTATATTAATAAAAGATGTTTACGAAAATTTTGGCACTTAAAAGTGCATTTGTTCAAAATTTAGTTTACATACATCCCCTTACCTTTATGCTTCATAAATGAGGCTTTGCTGAGAATGTGACTTTTTGATTTGCCTTACTCATTTTTAATGTAAAACTTTAATAAGAAATTTTATTTCATTTCTAATCATGTATTCCAGTTCAGAATATGGTACCCAGGGAGTGATAGCCTACATAATAAAGAGGAAGGAACTAATATTTATTGAGTGCCTACTGTGTGCCAAGTTTTTCTTTATTTCAAAAATATTTATTGAGCACTTATTATGGGCTAAGGGCTCTTCCAGATGCTGGAGGTGCCGTATTGAAAAACAGACAAAAATAGCTGTTTTCATATAGTTTACATTTAGCGGTGAAAGACTTAATAAATGAGTGCAGTGTAGTATGCCTGGGAGAAAAAAGTACTGTGCAGAAGAAACAGAAAAGGGAATTACAGAGTGAACATTGCTTATTGATCTTTTTAAAAACTCTGTAATGGGTATTATCCTTGATTTCAAAAAGCAAAACCTATCCCATACATAAAATTTTTCCTTTAAGAATACACTTCAGATTTCAGAACACAATTGTATTTGTGCTTCAGAGTTAGAGTTCCAACAACTATTTTCTATTGTTAGGACTTCAGAAAGCTGTTTTATGGCTGGGTAGAAAATTGGAATTTTGAATCCTGGTTTTACCACTTAATAGTTTTGAGATGGTTACAATTTGTTAGTTTCTCTGAGCTGCTTCTGTGTAAAATGGATACGATATCTTTTTCTGGTGAAGGAACATTGTGTCATAGCTTGCTGAATAGGTCGATGAGCTAGATCTAAGCATTTTAACAAGTGAACAACAAATACTGTATAAAATTCCAATTCTTGTAAATACTTGTAAAACAGTACAGTGCCTGGCACATAGTAAGTATGGAGTAAATATTTGCTTTTGTCGTTGTTTTACTTGTTAATTCAAAGATTCTATTATATGAAGTATTAAGGAAAGTTTTTGCAAAGATAAGATAAATTGTGAATGGGATTTTTGAGGGAAAAGTGGAATGACCATGCAAGTTGCAATACTTATTTTTAGATTGGAAGATCACGAAACAGCATCTCAAGGGCAGAACGTGTCTTCCATTCAGTCTTCACAATATTTTCAGTG
Source organism: Cacajao melanocephalus (assembly GCA_963573385.1). Lineage (NCBI taxonomy): Eukaryota > Metazoa > Chordata > Mammalia > Primates > Pitheciidae > Cacajao > Cacajao melanocephalus. Next base: position 7,315 of record CAUYLG010043642.1, read on the forward strand.
GTTGGCCTGTAGTTAAGAGCTCAAGAATTACTATTTGTTAAATGCTGAATGGTTCTTAGTGATAATTTTTCTGTAAGTTACAGCTCTTTTTGTAGTAAACTCCTGAGTCTGAAAGGTGGCTGCACTGGAATCTCTACTTTTAATTTTAAGCACTGATTGAGATATTATTATGCAAAGTCTTTTAAATGCTATTTTTTGAATCTAGCCAAAAATTCAAAAAATATTCTAGAAATTGAGAGGAAAAAATCAATTATTTGTAGCTAGAGTAGTCTTCATTAATTAACCACTTCTATGATGTTGGCATCAAAGTGAAAAAGTAATATAGCAGTTTTTAAAAGAGTAGAAGAAAATTCATGAATAGTTATTTGCTCAACTGTTAAAGAACAGGTTTATCTTATCTTTTGAATATTATTTCAATGAAAGTGTTGATTTGTCCTGGCTTTTGGATTAAATAGCTTGGTCATTTACTTACATTTCTGTGATATAGGAAATATTGATGTTTTCATTAAAAAGTGAAAACGTCCCACCACCATCTCACCTCCCATCTTCATAGTAACCATTCTTCAGATACTTAAATCTTAGTACAAGTCAACTTTTTCCTGTTTTGTTGTAAGTTATCCTCTACCTAAAGAATAATAATTTTACCTTTCTTCAAACTTAAAGACTTCTGACAAGTTCTGAGGCTTTTAGCAATTTACCCAAAATGTTTCTTGGATTTTTAAAAAGTTCCTCACAAAGCATGTATAGTGTGCTTTGTATTCAAATATGAACAAATAGAATGAAAAGTATTTCATTCTAGTATTTGGTATGCCACAGTCTATTTTGGAAACGAGATAGAAATACATACAACTGAATATTTTATACTCTTGTAATTTCTTTGTTTGCTTGTTTTGAACATTAACAGTCTACTACAGGAAAGAAATAATTCCTACAAGGTGTCAGTTTGAGTGGCTTCAGAAAGGAAGTCTGATTTACCTGCAAACAAGTAAGACAGACAAGAGCAGTATAAGAATTTGTAGTATTTTAATTGCCTTGTTAAAAGAAAGTGGAATTCTTGTTTCACTTAAGAAGAAAAACAAAAACCAGCCTAGTACCAGTGCTCCTAGTACAAGTCGCAGAAGCCAGATAATAAAGTAGAGGTTGGAAAAGTCCTGCAGAGAGAGAGAGAGAAGCAGCAAGAGTATAGGATTGGGGATTTAAGCAGAGATTTTGGTAGAGATATGTGAATGCCTATTGTTATTAATAGAATTGTCTAAAATAATCCATTCAAGTGTGTGTGAAAGAGTAATTTTTGATCTGTAAATTTTTGTTCCCTGGTTTATTAGCTATCATCTGAATCATTAAATAATATTATTAATATTATTTTGAATTTTAGCTTAAAGTTGTACTCTTACATTGATATTAAGGAGAATCGTTTTTGACCTTTAATATCTTAATGCTTACCTTTTTAATGTTAGCAAAATTGAACACATCACAAGTTTGCTTCCTGTCAGTTGGCCAGTGAAGCAGGCCGAAGATATTGCTTGATTCATCAGTACAGAGCCAGTGGCAGTTCAGGGAAGTGACTTTCCATTCCTCATCAATGAAAGAAAATACTTGCTAATGCAGATGAAAGCTTGAACTCAGCAACTTGACCTTGCAGAACATTGTCCCCAGGCCAGGCAAGTTTTGGTTAGTCAGAGAAATAAACCAAAGCAATAATTCTGATGTGAACTGAGGCCATGGGGGTAGAAGAGACTTTACCTGATTTTAAACTGGAAAATACTGCTTCTTTTTTTTTTTTGGAGTGCAGTGACACAATCATAGCTCACTGCAATCTCAAACTCCTGGGCACAAGCTTTCCTCCCACCTCAGCCTCCCGAGTAGCTGGAACTACAAGCGTGTGCCACTGTACCCAGCTGATTTTTAAAAATTGTTTGTAGAGACAGGATCTCACTTTGTTGCCCAGACTAAGAAAATACTATTTTTGATTTTGAGTTGATCTCTTGTTAATTTGTCAGCTGCTCGGCCTCTACCACTTTTAACTAAATGTCTTAATTTTACCATGTTGGGAATCAGTGAAGTGTAATAAGAAAAGTTCTGGGCTTTAAAATCAGATGAGCCCAAGTTCAAATCTGAGTTCCCTTGCTGACTACAGCTATGTGGTCTTAGGCATCACTCGTATTCTTTGAGCCAAGGAGCCAAGGAGTTTTCTTTAGAAAAATGCATATAGTAATACCTACCTTACATAGAACAAGGTGAATTCTTATTCTAGTTACATTAGGATATGTAGCTTAAGTAATGGGAAGTAATTTTACATTTGGAATTTTGCTTTGTTAGATATTTTTCTTCAGGATATCTATCCACTTCATTTTTCCTCAACAAATAGAATGAAAAAAATTTCTATACTGTTTAATTTACTGTAACTCTTTAGACCAAGGATAAAATAAACAAAACATCACCATTATTTTTTAACTACAAAATAAACATGCAGATTATTAATTCTTCGTATTTTTCTTGCCTGTGCTGCATTTTCAATTTGAAATTAGTTCACAGATCTGTAATTTAGTTCTTTTGTAGGAAAATCATTAGAAAATTGGCGTGGATAAGATTTTGAAAACACCTCAAATATGAGATTCAATATAATACTACAAAACCTGTGCCACTTTATCTTTGTAAAATGATCTTTGTACTTTTATATTTCTTTTTTTAAGACAGTGTCTCACTCTGTTGCCCAGGCTGGAGTGCAGTAGCACAACCATAGCTCACTGAAGCCTTGACCTCCCAGTCTTAAGCAGTCCTCCCACCTCACCCTTCCAAGTAGCTGGGATTACAGATATGCACCACATGCTCAGCTTGCTTTTTATTTTTTGTAGAGAAGTGGTCTTCATATTTTTCTTAGGCTGGTCTCGAGCTCCTAGGCTCAAGCAATCATGTTGCCTTGGCCTGCCACCAAAGCGTTGGAATTACAAATGCGAGTTACCACACCCAGCCTGTTTTAACAGCACTTAACAGCAGTGGATTTATATTTTGGTAATAAGTTATCTGTATTACTATAGTACCAGAAAGAATAAAGAAATGGTGTTATTATGTTTTAAAATATTAGTTATACAAACAACATTCAATACTGATTATTGCAGCAAAATATTCGACAATTACACTGGTTTATTCAATAGATAAAGAAAAATTTTTATCTTGGATGACAAAGCAAGACCCCATCTCAAAAAAAACAGTTTAAAAAACTCATTGCATTTTATTAAGTTCATAGGCTTAGAACATTCTGTAAGGTATATACAGGAAATCTCTAAGCCTAGAGGTAATAAATACTCTTTAGTCTTACACATGGGCAGTTTTTGTGCAGTTTGTAAAATAAAACCAGAAGCACAAATAGTGAGGAGATCCAACCATTAATCATAGGATAAATGACATGTTATTATGGCAGAAAGAATTTTGAGGTACATATTGGTCTTTTTAGCCTTGTTTTTTTAGAGCTGTTTTTAGCTTTTGCTGTTGCAAAAGTCAACATGTAGTGTGAAGTATTATACACACAAGTCTGATTTTTGTTTTGATCAATACTATTATTTAGAAAACCTAACATTTTCATATCTTTTTGATGGGTCACTTAGTATCAGTAATAATAAGATCAGCAAATTAATTTTGCCTTTTTGTAGTTTGCAAGAGTTTATTTTCAGCAAAGTTAATAATTGCATGAAAATTTAAGTGGGAAAAACTGCCCTTTAAACATTAATATTCAGGTCTATGGCATAAAGCCTATTGTATAGATATTTGCTTCCATATTCTTGACATTCTATGGAATAGTTTGTCTTTTATGCTTTTCTTTTAAACTAGCCTTTCCCGAGTGTAGGTTTCTGTTAGTGTTAAGTCATCATTATAAAATATAGGCAAGAAGATGGTTGTTTTTTAAAAAATTTAGGCCAGATTAAACGTTCCATTTAATTCATTGAGCACAAATTATGGCATAGTTGCTTGGTTAATTTTATTTATTTATTGTTTTGTTATTTATTTAGAAATGGAGGTTTTGTTATGTTGCCCAGGCTGGTCTTGATTCTTAGGCCCAAGCCATTCTCTTGCCTCAACTTCCCAAGTAGGTAGGAGTATGACATGCCACTGAGCCTGGCAACTTGGTTAATTTTTAAAAGGCAATTAGTGACTTGATAAACATGAGCATCTGCTCTTCAGAAGTTAAGCATCTGTATGTTGCAGATGTACGTAGGTGTCAAGTTGTTACTAGAATTGTGAGAAAATGTGTTCAAGGAAACATCCAAGGGATCCATGTCAAATAAAAGTTGCTAGAAATACAGGTATTTTATAATTTGCGTTGAGAGTAACTGTTACTGTTTACTCTGTGATTAGCATGTACCTGAATTGTACTTGACCAAAGTACTGTTTGCCCCCCTTATGATGATTTTACAGGAAATGGAAAAATAAGCACATGGAAATGGGGATTTCAGAAGAAAATTTCCACTTCCGCATATGGCGATTCTGCTTTTTGGCATATAACAAACTATAGAAATGATCCCTGAAAGTATAGTCTTTCTGCTTTTTGGCATATAAATGTGCATTGACACATATTGAATACCCTTTGAGATTTGTCTAGCTAAGGTAATTGTTCAGCCTGCATGAGATATACTCATTCTCTTCATGAGATTTTCCCACTCATGAACAGTGGCATACATTTAAAGGATGGCAGAGCCATTGCTGTAATCTAAGTGAAACAAGAAGTACTCTTGTTGAAAGTAACTGGTTCATGGGAAGATTGAAGTGGTGATCTTAACCAAACCAAGCTATCAGTACATCAACTTTTATAGACTATCGTGATAAATAAAAACTCCATAGAGTGTGTTTCGTATGCCCTCTGTGACATGCCTGTGCAGAATAGCTGGCTAACCCAAGAAATCTTGCCTTACTCATTCTTCCATTGTGTCTCATCTTTGCTTTTTTTGTGTGTGTGAGACAGAGTCTCACTCTGTTGCCCAGGCTGGAGTGCAGTGGCGCAATCTCAGCCCACTGCAACCTCTCCCTCCCGGGTTCAAGTGATTTTCCTGCTTCAGCCTCCTGAGTAGCTGGGACTGCAGGTGCATGTCACCACGCCTGGCTAATTTTTTGTATTCTTAGTAGAGACAGGATTTCACTGTGTTAGCAAGAATGGTCTCAATCTCCTGACTTCATGATCCACCCGTCTCAGCCTCCCAAAGTGCTAGGATTACAGGCATGAACCACTTCACCTGGCCTCTACATTCTTTATTATTCAAACTACCTTACTTATCCAGTAGTTTTGAGTTCCTGCTGTGTGCTAGTACTTTGCTAGGTCAAAGGGGTGGACAGATGTGTAAGATACAGTTCTTGTCCTTAAGATAGATAGATAGATAGATAGATAGATAGATAGATAGATAGATAGATACACACACATACAAACATATGTGGTATACTGTGATAGATGCTGTGATGGGGTTAAACAAAATACTTTAAGAAACCATCGGAGGTAGTTATCTCCTATGGATAAGGATTAGGCAGTATCTCCTGTTCAGCAAGGGATGAAAGGATATGACAGGGAAAACTTCCTAGGAAAAGTGACAATGTGAGTGTGTATCAAATAGGCAAGGAATAAAGTAAAGCTGCTGTGAACAGATTTTACAGGATTTTATGTGAAAATACGTTTTCATCTCTGTGGAATAAATTCCCAAGAGTGCAGTTGTTGGGTTGCGTGATAAATGTATGTTTAAATAAGAAACTGCCAGACTTTCAGAGTGGCTGTACCATTTTACATTCCATCAGCAATATGTGAGAAATCTGTAGTTTCTCTGCATCCTCCCGAGCATTGGTATTGTCAGTATTTCTTATTTCAGCCAGTCTAATAGTATGTAGTGACCATTAATTTGCATATCTCTAATGGCTAATGATATTGAACATATGTTTATGTGCTGCTTTGCTGTCTACATATCCTCTGTGGTGAAGTGTGTTCAAGTCTTTTGCTCATATTCTTTTTTTTGTTTTGTTTTCTTGTTGAGTTTAGAGAGTTCTTTATACATTCTAGATGCAAGTCCTTTGTTGAATATGTGAGTTACAAATACTTTCTCCTGGTACATGGCATGTCTACATATCCTCTTAACAGGGTCTTTTGCAGAGCAAAAAAAAAAAAAAATTAGCTTTGATGAAGTTTATTTTATGTATTTTTTCTTTTATGGATTGTGCCTTTCTTGTCAAGTCTGAGAACACTCGCTAACCTTAGGTCTCAAAGAAAAAAGAGTATTCTTCCTTTATTGAATTACTTTTGTACCTTTGTCCAAAATCAGATAGCCATAATGGTGAGGATCTATTTCGGGATTCTCTGTTCTATTCCATTGATCTTTGTGTCTGTCCCTCCAGCAGTACCACACTGTTTGATTACTATAGCTATATAGTTAGATATTGAAATGTCTCCAACTTTACTCTCCTTTTTCAGAATTGCTTTAGCTATTCTAGTTCCTTTCCATGTATGACTTAGAATCTATAAAAATGTCAGTTTCAGGGAAATTGACGTTTTTATTTTGTTGAATCTTCAATCCATGAACATGGTATGTCTCATCTAATTCTTTTATTTTTTTTATCAGCATTTTTTAGTTACTAGCATAAAAATCCCATACATGTTTTGTTAGATTTATACCCAGATGTATATTTTTTGGAACAATTGTAAGTGATACTGTGTTTTTACTTCTGATTTCCAATTGTTCATTTCTAATATGTGGCAGTATGGTTGGTTGATTCCTGTGAGTGGGCCTTCTATTCTGAGACTCTGCTAAATTATCAGTTTTAGGAAGTTCATTTTGTAGATTCTTTGGGTTTTCTAATGTGCCTGTGAATACAGTTTTTTTATATATTTTTTTCTGCCCAATCTGTATGCCTTTTATTTCCTTTTCTTGTTCTACTACTTGCAGTGCTATTTCATAATAGTGGTAGGAGCTGACGATCTTGTCTCTGAGTGGAAAAGCATTCAGTCTTTCATCATTAAGTGTATGTTAGCTGGAGGTTTTTTGTAGATGCTGTTTATGAAGTTGAGAAAGTTCTCTTTTTATTCCTGGTTTGTTAAGTGTTTTTATCACGAATGGGTCTTAAATTTTTTCAAATGCTTTTTTTCTACATTGATTGACATGATCATATGGCTTTTCTTCTTTAAGCTGGTAACTAGTGGTAGCTTCTCTTTTTAGAGATTCACTCTGACCGCTCTGTGTAGAGCAGACTTTGGAGACAGAGCAAAGATTTAAACAAGGAAACTGTATTAGAAATTATTGTCATACACTGGATAAGAGATGATGGTGGCTGGGACCAGGACGTTAATAGGAAAGGGGGAGAAGAGATCAGATTTTGGATATGTTTCAAACTCTGTGTGAGAAGGAATTGCTGACAAATTGGATCTGAGGCATAGAAGATAATTCAAGGATGACAGAGATTTGTGGCCCAAGCACTTGGTGGAAGTATGGAGTTGCCATTGACTGAGTGTGGGAATGTGGTAAAGTAGCAAGTTTAGACTGAGCAATCAGGAGCCCTTTTTTTTTTTTTTTTTTTTTTTGGCCTTGTTAACTTTGAAATACCTTTTAGACATATAACTGGTGATGCCAGCTAGGCAATTCATTCAGTATAATGGAATTCAGGCAAGAGATTCAGACTAGAAATATGAATTTGGGAGTAATCAGTGGAATTGATGTGAAAGAAGTTATAGTGGTATTTGTTGAAAACTGCATCTGCAATTGCTTACTAGTTACTGTAATTTAAGATTCATTAACAAAAAGCCAGACTCTTCTAACATGTGACAGAACTTTGTGAAAATTTGGAATAGTTCTGCTGTGTATGTGACATGAAATGCAACAGAAATTATGTGATTGGGAGGTGATTTGGGGATGGATATTTTAATATGTACTTAATCATACTTATTTGATAAGTAGATGGCTGTGATAGTGGTCATCTAATAGTGTCTTACTAACTTAGAGCTTTGTTCTAAATTTTTATAAAATAAAGTAACTGTGTTGTGGAAAGGGTTTGATACTGTTATTAAGTGCCAAATGACTTTCTGTGGCAACATTTTTCTTACAGATGAAAACAGCCAGAGAGATAAATGAAAAAATAAAGGTTAAAAACAGGAATGTAAAATAGCTAGCAAGGAGAGACTTAGAGCCAGAAATAAATCAGTAGAGGGAAACAGGTCAGTCTCAGTCAGAGAGATTTTGTAGAAAGGCATATCTTCTGAGTCCCACTCTGGTAATGTTTACTTTATATTAATGTATTTTGGAAAATATTTTTAAATGCCACAAGTTTTTTCTGTTGTAACTGATTATTAGCTCCAATAATACTTCCTTATTGATAATTTGTATCTTTCTAGCACTTTGCTTTATTTACCCCTTTTGCAAGATTACCGTGTTGTATTATAATTATCTGTTTACTTTTCAGTTTCTCCCGCTAAATTTGTTTTTATAGCATGAGTATGATACCTTGGCACTTGAGTGCTCAGTAAATATTTGTGAATGAGTGGACACAGACTATTAGAGTTTAAAGCTAGTAAACTTGATTGTTTTTAAAAGTAAATGAGTTTTTGGGATTCTGGAGTACAGGTTGTGGTTGAATGTCTTTCTGATGCTTCCAAACAAGCATTCTACCACTAGAGATTGCACCCATACATAGCAGCGTCACCAACCCAAGGTTGGTGAGGCATACATTTTGCCTCTTGCTCTTTTTTCTCTTTTCTCTAGTGGTAATGGGTTTCTGCAAATTCATCTAAACTTTGGCCCAGACTTCTTGTGTTGAATGGAGTACACATTGCAAATAGTAGGCTAGACTTAGAGTTGACTCCATAATAGCATGTCTCATAGGAAATTTCTTGTGCACATTTTAAAAAGAAGGAATGTTTATCTGTCTACCTTTTACCCAGTCCTTTTACCCATTTTCAGGTAGATGGTAGAAGTATAGGCCAAGTTTCTTTTCAATATTTTTATATGCCTTTTCACTTTTGAGCTTTACAAGACAAAAATATCCTTAGCCCTTACTATTCCAGTGCAGATTTAAATATTAGGAGATTAGGTATTTCTAAAACTATATATTATTTTATTTCCAGATCCTGTGTCTGTCTGTGTGTGTGTGTGTGTGTGTGTGTATGTGTATGTGTATACATACACGTATATATGTCTATATGTGTGTACGGATACATACATTGTGTTAGTCCATGGCAAATTACTAAAGTTTGTAAGAAAAATGGCTTTCTATGGTATTCTTGACACCGACAAAGTAAGAATGTTTAAGTGCTCTGTTTTAAGTTTCTTGGAGAATAAGGAAAGGGAGCTGTATAAAATAATTCTTTTTCTAGTAGGACAGAACTATGTAGTTGACCGAGTCTCATATGGAAGTACCTACCTCACATGATTATTGGGAGCATTAAATGAGTGAATGCATTATAAATCATTTGACCTAGTACCTAGGACTTAGTAAATGTAATCTACTAATAGAAAATTTATTGCTATAAAATTATTATAAAAATAATAAATTTTAAACTTTATAATCATTTTTGTTACAACTCTTCATTTGCCTTTTTGATATCATTCTTCCCTGCATTTTCTCTGCCTAATTATTCTGACTTATTCTAAATTCTTCATCCTCTGGTCTCCTCTCTTTTGCCTTTTTTTCGTTATTCCCTACATCAGTGTCAACATCCTCTGCTGAAACTCAATACAGCATATCTCTACAAAATCTCTTGCCTTTCTTAGGGAGGAAAGTGACATGATTCAGCCAGTATTTTAGGAAGCTAGCAATGTTTGTTACCACTGTGAAATACAGTTTAGAAAGGCTTAGCCAGGCATGAAGCCTGTAATACCAGCGTCTTGAAAGGCCAAGGCAAGATGATTGCTGAAGCCAAGAGTTTGAGACCAGCCTGGGCACCATAGCAAGACCCCATCTCTACTAAAAATAAAAAACTAGCTGGGCAGGTAAGGTGCACCTGTATAGTCCACCTACTCAGTAAGCTGAGTTGAGAGAATCGCTTGAGCCCAAGAGTTTGAGGCTGCATACCTGTGATTATACCACAGCATTCCAACCTGGAAAACAGAGCAAGACCTGGTCTCTTAAAAAAAAAAAAAAGAAAAAGAAAAGAAAAGCTTAAGAGTAGAATAAGCAGTCAAACAAGAGGTCATGGTGTTAGGTGATTGTCCAGGTAACAGATGCTTAAACAAGGAATAGAGAATAGAGGTGGTGGAATAGAGAAATTTTTGAGAGTAATCAGTGAAATTAATAGAGAAATACATTAGTGAGTAGGAGGCAGTGAGTTGAGTTTTGGACAAGATGACTTTAGGTTGCTAGCATGGTATTGTCAGGTTATTAGTTTACTTGTTCCAGCCCCACCCCTCCCTTCCCCCTTACTCACTCACTCACTGAATTCCATTGCTATTTAAGTCTAAGAACTTCCCTTAGGAAAAGTAATTTTTTTTTTAAGTCACAGCAGTAGAACTTGAAATGTGTGGAGAGCAATTCCCCATTTCCTACCCACATTCTTATTATCCTTTTTAGGTCTATTCCCCCAGGGAAAAAGATTAAGATTATTTAGAATAATATCTACTGCCATCATTACTACCTCACTACCCCAGCTCTAGGAAATTGGTAAAAAAAAGTTTATATATGTATTTACATACATATATTTGAGACAAGGTATTACTCTGTCATGTAGGCTGGAGGGCAATGGTACAGTCATAGCTCACTGCAGCCTTAACTTCCTGGGCTCAGCCTTAACCTCCCACCTTAGTCTCCCAAGTATCTGGGACTTCAGGCACGAGCCACCATGCCCGTCTAATACTTTTTTTAGAATATTTTGTAGAGGCATGGTTTTGCTGTGTTGCACAGGCTAGTCTCGAACTCCTGGGCTCAAGCGATCCTACTGCTTTGGCATCCCAAAGTGCTGGTATTACAAATATGAGCCACTACACCTGGCCTAGTTTTTTATTTTAATATCAAATAAATGAAGCAACTTGACAGGGCTCTTTGAAGAAAAATAAAACTTTTTGAAGTGTTTGTGATTAAAATATTAATAAGCAGAGTAACACCTCATTCATTTAGTATCTTTAGTTAGTAAGTATATAAGATGACTGAAACTTACCCCTAAATCTATTTTAGAGATTTTATAATATGTATATCATACTTAGTAGATATTCATAGCTCCAAATCTATTTCTTTATAATGTTTCACATACTTTGCTGCTTTCTGAAATAGTAACACCTCCTCCCCTTCCACCCTGCATAGTAAACCTTTTCTGGAAGATAAAAACAACTTTGTTTCAGAGCTTCAGAATGAGTCAAGAACCTCAGGTTCCAGTCCAAGGCCTGGCACTAAGTTGTTGTATGAGAACTGAATTACAGACTCTAGAACAGTGCCTGGCATGTAGTAGTGCTTAACCAATATGTTTGGAATGAATCATTGTCTTGTGCTGAGTTTAGTGCTCCTTCCTTGATTTATTACTTGGAATTCATTGCTGCCTAGTAAATAAGCTTCTGGGTTCTTAATTAAACAGGAGTATCTAGGTTCTGATAGAGGTGAACTTTAAGCATAATTTATGTCCATTTTAACTGCTTAGTGGAACTTTTGGCCTTATCTTGATGTATTTTCTGGTACTCCAAGTTGCCAAGCAGATGATTTTCTAGTGCTTGATTTATTGGGGGCACTTGCTGAGTACTTTTTATGTGCCTACATTAATGTATATGCAGTGTTCTATGCTTAAGCGTATAGCATATGTTTCCAGGGATCTTATAACTTAAATGAAGAGACACAGAAGTGGAACTATGTACGAGAATAATTAAATGTTGAATCATAAACCATTGAACCTATTGGTACATTAGTAGTTCTAAGAAAAGAGCCATGTGGGCTGAAGCAGGATAAAAAGTATTCAAGTAGAAAGTGAAATTGGAATTGGTTTTGAAGAGATGGTTAAGATTTTGATAAGCCTCAAAGTGAAGACATAACATTCTAAGCAAGGGCAGTAACATAGTAAGCAAAGAAAGGAAAGTATGGGTTGAACATGTTCAGGCAGGCCTGCCCAAATTCCTAAGGGTGTGGGGACTGGTGGGAAATAGAAGCAGGTGAATTTAATAGGGTGGTTTTAATCTACATGTCCCTGAAGGAATCCAGGGATAGAGTTTAGAGGGCTGCGTGCATTTAGATGAGAAAACAAATGATATCTTTATATTTTGATTAAATTTGAACTGAAATTTGGCATGTCCTTTTAATAAGATTTTAAGTGGCAGACTACAGTAGTATTAGCAGTACCTATGTCTTTTATTACTAATAGAAAAAGCACAGATATTTTTAGATTACTTTACAGTTGTGTATATCTCCAAGTATAATTTATGCATATTCCTACTTTAGAATTATGGTTTTTATTAGACTACTGCTAGATTTTATTGTATTAAGTATTACTAAAGAAGCATATGTATATCACATATAAGGTTTTTAAAAACACTTGATAACTGTGTTTCAGTATAATTGGTTTTCTTGGTAATATTTTATGCACTTAAAACCATATTTTCAAAAACAATTAACTGTATTTTAGTAAAATTAGCTTTCTTTATAATCCTAGGTATTATATTTTATGCATTTAAAACCTTTCTGAAGGGAACTCTGTAGCTTCCTCCAGACTGCCAAAGGGATTATCATGACCCCGATCTAGTGGAACCAAACTGGAGAAGGGAATGAAAACCACACTGAGGGGTTTTAGCCGAAGTGATAAGCAGGAAAGGAGCCTTGCCAATTTTGTTCGTTTGTTTTGTTTCTGTTACAGAATAAATATGTTAATATGGAAAATTTCAGAGTTTCAACAAGTTTAGAAAAAAGGTCAAACTCTTCTTAGCTCACAACTGTAGATAAACTGTTTAAAAAGATAACAGAAACTCATCTTATAATACCACAGTCACTATCCTCCCTCTTTTATTATTTATTTGTTCATTAAATTCCTGTGCAATTGAGTGAAATATTTGAAGTGGTTATATAGGAAAATTTCTCAATCTGTTGTACTATACTTACACAGCGGGTGGGAAGACTGGCAGGGAGGTAAGCAATGAGTCTGGTCATTTATATTTTAGAAGCTGGGGATAGCATGGTAAATAGTAGAGGTAGAGTAGAATTGCAGATGTTGGGAAAAAAAATTACAGAACTTGGTAGTATGGGAGCTGAGATGCATGGAGTCGGGTAAGGGAGAGTATCAGGAAGAAAGTTAAGTATTGGGTGCCTAAATTGGGATTCTTTGAATAATATTATACAGATTCACAATGCCTTATCTGAAACCCTGAGGCCAACTGTGTTTTGGAGTTCAAATATTTTTGGATTTTGGAAAGGTAACATGTATATTGTATATCATACAATTCCCCCAACAAGGTCTGAGTGATCATCCTGTAACTAGACACTACTGTTTCTGTAGTGAAGGTGAAAATATTCACAGTAAGTGGGCTAACTCAAATAACCTTTATCAGTTCAAGTCAAATTTTTGCCACCACCAAATGAATTTCCCTATGAAGCTTCATGGAAAAATCTTGTCCTAACTTTTTAGATCTCAGTACTGTGGAAGTGACTGTGGACTGTATGGACTGTAATAACCAGTGAGGAGAGTTTTAGAAGTTGTATTTTGAGGAATGTTAGTTACAAAATGGATGAGATTTGAAGGAATTGGGTAAAGGTAACGAAAGAGAAGAGAGAAGAGTTAAGGTAACTTCACTTTTCAGGCTGAAAAGAAAACTGCTACTTCTGACATAAATGGAAAGTTGAGGGAAACTAGTTTTGGAAGAGGTTAAGTTTAAACATAAGTACAACTAAGAAACAACATATTTTTACTTCACATGAAAGCTTGGAAGTTGTTGGAGTGTAAAATTTCCTTTTAAAATGAAACCTACCAGTAGCCTAACAGGAACCTACAAGGAGCCTAACAGACTGATGTTGAGATCTTAAATTGTTTCTGAATTGATAACAGAAAGTATCAGTTGGAAAGATGTGCCTAAATAAGTGAGGGTTGTGACCCTACTCATGGAACTAAACCTGGAAAATAGAATAAAAGAGGTGGAGTGAGATAATTCACCCTGTAACAGGATTCTTTTCTGTATGGTTGAATCATTCCTATGGCCATATTTATTATAATGTGACTATATTTAGAATAATAATTGTTCAGCAGCAGTGGGAGCTGCCATGTGCCAGCACTGTTCTAAATGCTGTAGCAAGCAGTCCATGCTGTTTTGTCTTTTGGACTGGGTCAGGACATCAACTCACGTGGGAAGCATTAGCACAGGTAGCAGTGTAATTTTGTTAGAAAATCTAGGATATAATTAATGCATGAATATGTAAGATTGAGTAGGTTTTAACTTTTTTGTCTGCCATTCTGTAATTTTTAAATTCACTTTAATAAATGGACTCATATATTGACACTGTTATATAAGTAAAATCTCTTAGAAATAAGGATAAGTATTTTTTAAAAGAAAAGAAGCATGGCCCAATAATTACTTTTTTTTTTTTTTTTTTTGACATGGAGTCTCTGTTGCCCAGGCTGGAGTGTAGTGATTCAATCTCGGCTCACTGCAACCTCCACCTCCCGGGTTCAAGCGATTCTCCTGCCTCAGCCTCCCTAGGAGCTGGGACTACAAGTGTTCGCCACCAAGCCCAGCTAATTTTTTGTATTTTTAGTAGAGACAGGGTTTTGCCATGTTGGCCAGGCTGGTCTTGAACTCCTGACCTCAAGTGATCCACCCACCTGGGCCTCCCACAGCATTGGGATTACAGGTGTGAGCTACCATGCTGGCCTCAATAATTACTCTTAGAATTCATTTAATTGCTTTATTTTATATAAATGTATGGATTTATTTTACGATTCATAAGTAATAAGATGAATTTTTTGTGTTAACTTTTATTCAGATTCTACTGATATTATTTTGAACTTTGTTTTTCTTCTATTAAATAAGGGTGTTGGACTAGATAATCTGTAAGGCTCCTTTCAACATCAAATCTATGATTTGGAATCTTAAGTTTCATCAAGTAGAATAAAAAGCTCAAACTACAATTTAAAGGAGGTGCTCCTTAGAGTATGCTATGAGTATAAGATGCTAGAGGAACAAATGAGAGAATGAATATTATAACTTTGCACCTACATCTTTTTGGCAAACATTAAGAAGAGGCATAGAAATAAGAATCCTAAGAAACTAGAATGCACAGTGTTGCCCGGAAAAGAAGTTTTCAGAAGAAAATTATCAGTAATGTCGAGTTAGTACAGTAAAGAAGAAAGCTTGGACATGAGGTTAGAAAGCTACAGATACATTTCTGGTTTTAACTCTGCTGCTTATTGGAGTTTTGATAATCAGTGAAAATTACTTAATACAAAGAGTGAAGGCAGATTCATTATAATTTGTAGATAACATTGAATACTTGGAAAAGCCAAGAGAGTCGGCTGAAATATTATTGTGAGTAATGAGATTTCAGTATGATGGCTAGTTATAAAATTTTAAAAGTAACGGTTTATCTGAAGTGGTTTTTTTCCTTGATGTTCTTTAAACTGAAAGCCCATCCATATGGGTTACTGAATGGAAGTCCTTAAACTTAAATACCCTTTCTCCTTCTTTCTAAGGAGTATAGTAATTCAAATCTTATCATCTAAGTTTTAGTATATTTTGAATAAGACACTTCCATGTTAACTTTTTAAAACTATTTTAAAATAAAGTTGTGGCAGAGAATACATTTTAAATGACTACAAGGAAATCATTTTTTAAAATTCCTTGTGGTTTGTGATACTTGCTCTATTACTTGGTAGTGTTAGAGAGGGTGTAATCTGATCTTTGAGCCATATTTGGTAAATAATAATTTTGTATGGAACCAACTGTTCTATCAGTAAGAGGAAAATTATTGCCCATATATAAGGCTTTTTTTTTTTTTGCCCTTAAAACATTTCCTGATTTAAAGACCAAATTATATCATGCATTGATTGCTTTTATGTTTTTTTAGAAAGCATTATACCAGATCTATATATAACTTTTTAACAAGAGGTGTATTGACAGAAGTATTTTCTACTTTACTTGGAAGGAGAAGAATTACATGTCTTCTTGTTTACTACTAATTATTTTTATATCCTAAATATATATTGTTATATTTTTACTTATCATCAGCTCTCAAGATTGACCTCTCTCATATATTCACTTTGTGGCTGTTCTGGAAGAATGTGATGTAGTTGAATTGTTTAAACCTAAATCCTATTACCTAGTTGTTGCTTTAGCATTTGTGAAAATGAAAACTTAAGTATACCCACATGTTTAGAACAAGAAAATGTGTTTCATTTTTTAATAATGCAGAAAAATATACTGAATGCCTTTATGTGCCACACCGTTAGGTTCTTTACATACACTTCAGCTCAATCTCATGACATTAGGGTGGGTAGTGATACCCCATTTAATAGAAGGGAGATTTCTGCGGTTTAAATTTAATGCTGTTCTGAAGTCAGATCTGAACTTAGACTTCTCTCTCCCAGAATTTTTTTGTCCTACAATGTGCCTTTGCAAAAGATGGAAAATTTACATTTTTCACAGAAACTACTTTTACTCTGTTTTGCATTTTATATTGCTAGTTACTGGAAATGCAGGGAGTTCAGTTTTTGGATTTTTGTCTTCACTACTTTTTTTGGCCTGTTACAATTTTTGCAATATCTGTGATCATTTGAGAGCAGTAGAAAATTCTGTTTTGACTCCTGTGGGATTCGTTTCTTAGAGAAATTCCTAAGGGTACCAGCCTAACAAGCATACAGACATCATTTCCAGGCTTTAATAATCAAAATAGTACAACATTCTATCATTTGTAATATCCTATCGTTTCTGTAACCTTTGTAGTTGCAAGTTTGTTCTTGGTTTTTGTTTTATGTGGGCCTAACAAAATTTTTTTTTTTTAAATCATTGAATCTATTTTGGTAATGGAAAAAAAGATTTTCCAGTGTGGTTAAGAACCACATCTTATGAGCTGTTCTTTGCCTCTCTCTTTAAGAATTACCAAGTATTTTTAAAAATTGGAACTTGACGTTGAGTTCATTGCTTGGATGTATGTAAAGCATTTCTTAAGAAATCTCTGAGAATTGATTGTAGGAAATTGGGGGAGCAGTTAGAAGATGATTGGAAATACGATAGTGAAAGGGAAGAGCAAAATGACCTGAAAATGAGGACTTTACAATTCCAGTTTTAGATTTTGTTGTTGTTTTTCTCTTTCTGTTAGAGTTACTCTGTGGTCTCTCGTTGGACAGTCTGTTGCTAAAAGCCATTAGAGATTTCATAAAAACTACTGTTTTGAGTTTCTGGAATTCGGAGTCCAGAATAGGGTTGGGTAGGTTAAAAGAATGACTTAACTAAAGTAAACAGCATCCTTTGGTAACTTGCAATTTAAGGGACCCATTTTCCCTTCAGAATATTTTATATGAGAGACTTTGGGGACTACCTTACTGCTATTACATCTCATAATGTTATCTGGTCACATTTCTTGTTCTA
Organism: Cacajao melanocephalus; assembly: GCA_963573385.1. NCBI lineage: Eukaryota > Metazoa > Chordata > Mammalia > Primates > Pitheciidae > Cacajao > Cacajao melanocephalus. The sequence goes on from CAUYLG010043642.1 coordinate 24,810, forward strand.
CCTACCTTTAGTTTACTCTAGTTTCTCTTCTGCTTTCAAGGCTCCAGACCCAGTTCCTGGACCTGCCCTGGAAAAGAAGTATCCCGTAGAGATGAGCTCACTGCAGTTACTTAATTAACAATTTGTAAGCTGCAAAAATGGCAATGGGCCAACCAAGAACAGCTACAGTTTGAATTTTTCTATTTCCAGGTATGCTAAAGTCCATGGTACCAGTCAAGCTTAGCCTGTGTAACTGCCTTATTATTAAATCTATAGTAACTAAAACTTGACTTTCAAAACGTATAGTCATCTTGTTTTAAAGCATAGTAACATCTCTAACATCTAGGTAACATGCAGCTAGTATTGAGTTTTAACAAACCCTTTGCCTGAATATTTCTAATTTAACTTGTTTGCTAGTAATAGCAAACTAATGCAAAAATATTTTTAAGAAAAATAAATTTGAAATGCTATTGAGTGAAGCCCTATAGACATACAAAAAAAAAATTGAAAAACAAACGTTAACAACAACAAAACTGCCTTCCTTTAAAAGATTGCATTGAGTACAAGCAGTATAAGGAATTCAATTAATGAAACTACTTCCCTCTTTCTGAGATCCTCAACTGTTCTACACTACTAATGCCTTTATCTAAAGAGTTAATATATTCTTACGTGGCGAAACCCTGTCTCCGCTAAAAATACAAAAAAATTAACCAGATGTGGCGGCATGTGCCTATAGTCCCAGCTACTTGGGAGCCTGAGGCACAAGAATCACTTGAACTCGGGGAGTCAGAGGTTGCAGTGAGCTGAGATTGTGCCACTGCACTCCAGCCTGGACAACAGAGTGAGACTCTGTCTCCAAAAAAAAAAAAAGGTTAACACATTCTTCAGTAATTGGAAATTATACATAATATTTCTGCATAGAACCGGGCAATGTATTACAGTACTGTACCTGAAGAATTTAATTATATTTAAACTAAGTGTATAACTAATATTTGCTAATTTTTTTACTTGATTACCCAAAAGAAGCCAGCCAAGGAAGTTATAAATAGTCGGAATCATCCTGGAGTGGAACAGCAAAACCAGAAACTGAGGTTTCCTAATGCCTTAGATTTTTAACCAAGAGAAAGCTACCCATGAATGGCTAGAGGGCTAAGATCAGTTAGCTTTTAAGGATGTTTATTGCTTTTACCAATTTATATAGATGTAGAAATAGAATTAATCCTTGAAAGATGAGTTTATTTACTAAACGGGTAGGTAATCATACATGTCTTTTGATTTTAAAGTTCAGTTCATCTAGGTTAGAGATTACCCAAAATTGAAGAGGAATTTTGTATCCCAATTGTGAATTTAAAAGGCAATCCTAATATTCTAGCATGTGCTTAACTCCTTCCTTTTATCCCTTCCTGCAGTATTAATGCATAATGAATTTAATGTCTGGCAATATAGTCAGCATGAGGTCACTGATTATGTGCCACATTATTTGTTTGGTATTGAAAGAATTATGTGTCACTGAGTGTTGAATTAGGGCTGGAAAAGGAGCTACTAGTTAGGGTCATTACCACTGTTATGTGAATTGAAGTGGAAATTAAAGAAGAAATTATATGAATATCAAGTCTTGATAGTTATTTTCGATGGTGCTATTAGTAATGGTGAAATTTTTCTCCATTATTCAATGTAAATTGTGTGTAAAACAGTATGCTAGACACAGCAGGGATGTAGAAATGAATAATCCTTGTTTTAGTGAGCTTATAGACAAGTAATATGAAAGTATCATAATAGAGATGCATACAACATAAGAGTACTGGAGAGAACCAGCTTTGTGGAGAAGGTAATGTTTCTACTGAACCATGAAGGATAGATAGAATTCTTTAGAGAACGTGGCAAGAGTATTTTTTAAGTAATGGAGATGAAAGTATATGATATATTGTAGAAATTGTGAGCAGTCCAGTGTGCATAGAGAATAGTTGGATAGAGAGAGGTGTGATGGGAGTTGGAGCTATGTCATGTTTTTGAATGTCAAAAAAGGAGTTTGGACTTTAGTAGTCAATGGGAATCCATTGAAGATTTCTTTGAACTGGTACGTGTTAAGTCAGTGACTCTTTTGAAAAGCTGACTACCGTAGAGTGAGGGTTGAATTGATGAAGTTAAGAGATTAGGCAGTAGTAATGCCTAATAAAGGACATTTACTTTATTTGTCAGGTATTGTGTAAAGAGTTTTACCTGCAGTTTCTCACTTAATCCTTACTACAGGAATTGAAATAATACATGTTTAAGGCTTTAGCACAGGACTTAGCTCATAGTAAGTGTAGAACCAAAGCGATTATACTCTAGGCTCAGAGAAGACAGTGTGTCTTGTCCACCTTTGTGTATGATAGTGCAATAACTTTCCATAAAGGTATTATGTTTATTGGGGGACTCTTATATTTAATAGTAACAATAAACCTACTTATTTTCTACCACCCCTTACCTCTTTCTTTTAATTAATTAAACCATCTCATTGATGGATGTGTAATACTTAGTTTGAGTGCTTGAATAATATAGTTCACCTTGAATTAGCCTTTGGTTAAAAAAAGTTACCTGGCTTCTTTGTTTTAACCAAGGATTACAAATTATGAGACTAAGCTTAGACATGGTTAATCATGGATGGACCTACAGATATAAATTCATAAGAGACACTTAAAAAGTAACTGTAAATCTCATCTATTGCGCATCTTGATAATTGGTCAGTGCTGCAGCTGTTAACTGCACTCAATAAGAGTTTCAGCATAGACAATATAGGCTTTGAGTTATTTGAAAGTACCTGTGGTTGGCTAATACAGGTACTTTCAGATAACTCATTCTGTTCTACTCTTACTCTGTTTACATATCAGAATACAAGTCATGTTATGGGGAAATACATAAGGAATAATTTTAGTAATGCATGAATATGTATTATGAAAATGAGGACAAATGACTAAACCTCCTTGGACTACCTTCCATCCATGTGTCCTCCTACTCAGCCCCCTCTCCAAAATAATTAGTGTGTGTATACTTTCAGAATCTTTCCTATATAATCATATAAAAATATCTGTTTGAAATACATCTATTTTCAGCGTAATAGGAAAGGACGAAACAATTTTAAATAAAATACATCTTTGTATCTTTATTTTTATACGAAAGGTATTAAACATGGAATCTGCATTTTTTTTTCAATCAATGTCTTATAGGTCCATATAATTATTTGGACATATTTGTCCATGTAATTATTTGGGTATCATACTCCACTAAAAAACAACAACAAAGCTGCATGGTGTTTCTTAGTGTAGCTATGCAATAATGTACTTACTTATTCTCCCTAGATGGGCATTGAGGTTTTTAGAAGCACACAGTGGGGTGACCATCCTTGTATACTCCACTTTAAAAACGTGTTTTTTCTAGATTAGATACTTTAATTCATATAGCTGGATAGATAAGAAGAGAGGGAGGAAGTAATGGAGGGATAGAAAGCTAGAACTCTGGTACTTTATTAGTAGTAACAAATATCCATGTACACTTTGTCTAACTCGAGACCTTAATTATCACACTCCTAGTGCTATTGCGCATGTGCACATACCATCTCCCTTAGCAACTGGCAAGTACTCCACTATGGGAAAAATTCAGCTGAGGTCCATTAGAAAGAAAATGAGCAGGCTGGGCACCGTGGCTCACTCCTCTAATCCCAACACTTAGAGAGAATGGCTTGAACCCAGCAGGGGTTCAGGAATGGCATTCTCCTAGGAGAATGGCTTGAACCCGGGAGGCAGAGGTAGAGGTTGCAGTGAGCCAAGATTGCACCATTGCACTCCAGCCTGGGTGACAGAGCAAGACTCCATCTCAAAAAAAAAAAAGAAAGAAAATCGGCAGAATTATATGAGATGAACAGGAAAAACCATGGGATCAAGTAAGGGATTGAAACTGCACATGGGGATCCAGTTAGTGTTTTATTTACACACACACACACCCCCCCCCCCCACACCCGAGTCACTGCAACCTCTGCCTCCCAGGTTCAAGCGATTCCTGCCTGTCTCAGCCTCCTGAGTAGCTGGGATTATAGGCACCGGCTACCCTGCCCCGCTAATTTTTGTATTTTTAGTAGAGGTGGGGTTTCACCACGTTGGTCAGGCTGGTCTAGAACTTCTGACCTCAAGTGATCCACCTGCCTTGGCCTCCCAAAGTGCTGGGATCACAGGCGTGAGCCACCGCACCCAGCCGATGATACTCCTTATAACTTTCTCTGAATATTAAGGTGCCGTTTTAAATTAATATTTAACCAAATTATTAAAATTTCTACACACTATTGAGTTAATTGGTTTGTTATAAATGTTTATGGTTGGTGTAAGATGAAAATTGGTTCTTTTCAAGTGCTTTTATTCTCTTTTCTCCTTGTTCCCTTTAACCCATAAATAGGAACTTGTTATCATACTTAGCTCCTGTTTTATTTTATAGATGATATTTATGCACAGGATAGATTATCCAAAAATTAGAGTGAAAGAAGGCAGTGAATGATAACGTATTGGAAAACAATAATGAGATATGAATTGTAAAATACAAAAAAGTAGTCAATTATATATTTTGATGAAATATAACCATTCCATCTTAGATTTATTGCACTTTTCTTGATCCTTAGAAAATGTAGTACCTACCACAAAACCGCAATACATAAATTGCCAAGTGTGGCCAACTTGCACATTCCTTTTAGAAGACCTTATAACTGGTAAGCCTCTTAACCATCAGAAGTTGTCAGCATTCATGGCCTTGAGGCAATGCATTAAATGAGAAATTTGGGAAATTTTCTCTTTAAGAGGAATTAGGCTACTTTGTTAATGTTTATTGTTATTCTTTAGAAAGTAAATTATAGGCTTACAAAATTAAGAAATCTAGTTTTTTGTAACATAATCATTTGCTCCCTTTAAATTCTTAATCACTCTAAATCTGAACATAATAGCTAACTTAAATTAAGTAGCATTTGGATTCTATTATTTTTGCAGATAACTGATTGTGTGAAATGATTCAGTATTATAACTTTTGTGATAAAGTTTTATGGTAAAGATTGACTGTAGTTATCTTATTTTTATCTTAAATGGAGATAGTAAAGTTTGCTTTGCCTTGATAGAATTGTAACATCATGCTCCAAGAAATATAATTCCAATGATTTACTATAAAAAGTAAGCTTTAAAACTTTATGTTAACATTTGTAAATTATTTTAAAGTTAATTAAATGTGAAGTGCACCAAGTACTTCCTAACTGGTATATGATATGATACTTGTATAATGTGTCATAATGTAAAAGATATTTAAATCGTATATGTACTTAGGTAATATGATTCTTTATGTTTAATTTTGAAATCTTCATTGAAGTCAAAAGCTTTTAAAATTTGCTTTAATTTAAAAAGCTATAGCATCATTCAGCTATTCTGACTGCATGATCAACATTGTTTTTTGTGGTAAAGATATTATTTAAGAGTAATTCATGACAGTGTGATAATGTCAGCCAATTCACAGAAGAGATGGAAATTGTAATTGATAATAAGAACCTCGGCCGTGCACAGTGGCTCACACCTGTAATCTCAGCACTTTGGGAGGCCAAAGTGGGAGGATCACTTGAATCCAAGAATTCAAGACCAACCTTGGCAATATAGGGAGACCCTACAAAAAAATATATAAAAATTAGCCAGTTGTGGTGGCGTGCACCAATAGTCCCTGCTACTCAGGAAGCTGAGGAGGGAAGATCTTTTGGGCCCAGGAGGTTGAGGCTGCAGTGAGCCATGATTGTGCCATTGCACTTCAGCCTGGGTGACAGAGCAAGACCCTATCTCAAAAAGAAAAGGAAAGAGAAGGAGAAAGAAAGAAAAAAAGAAAGAAACTGTTAGCATCAAATTGACAATTAAATAGATCGGTTGAAACATTCTGCCATCCCATTTGGCATCCTGGAGAGGTTAATCTTAATAGTCAGTTGTTGAGGCAGAGGCATGTTCCTAAATATCACCATGCTATGCAAAGTCACGCAAACATACACACATGGCTTATGGGGAGAAAAATTGGAATTATGGGTACAACACTTGGAAACGTCACCTGTGAACATTAAAAAAAAAAAAAAAAGATAAGACTGGGCACACCTGTAATCCTAGCACTTTGGGAGGCCAAGGCAGGTGGGTCACCTGACATCAGGAGTTCGAGATCAGCCTGGCCAACATGATGAAACCCTGTCTCTACTAAAAATACAAAAAATTAGCCAGGCGTGGTGGTGGACGCCTGTAACTGAGCTACTCAGGTGGCTGAAGCAGGAGAATCGCTTGAACCCAGGAGGTGGAGGTTGCAGTGAGCCGAGATTGTGCCATTGTACTCCAGCCTGGGCAACAAGAGCAAAACTCTGTCTCAAAAAAAAAAAAAAAAAAAAAAGATAAGAACTTAAAGATAACAATTTTATTCATGTTAATTGGTTAAGAAATATGTAAATACTATAATGAATCTTGTACTTTTCCTTGAATAAGACCTAAAGTTTGCTTATGGAAGAGGAGCACAGGAAGAGTTGTAGCTTGTGAGTTATTGTAAAGTAGTCAAGAAAGGGTTTTTTGAAATCAGTAATGTAGCTGGGTGTGATTAATGACATACAGATGTGTTAAGCTGAGATAGCTGGTAAATGTTTCAGGTGTGTTCATGTTTACTTTTTGTATATTCATATGCTGTTTGTTTCAGTTCAGTATGGCTTTCTGTGTTCACCTAGTGTTTCTTACAAATGAAATTACAGCAAAATTCACTTAATGTTCAGAATGTTTGCTCATATATCAATCGTGATGGAATATATTTACATTTTGAAAACAGATATAGCAGCACTGACTTACAGCTGAGGTTAAGGGAAATACTTGAGTTTGGGGGTGTAGAAAACCATAGTCTTCAAAAGCTGTATGTATTCTGATGTTTATTTAGAGACTTACTGCAACAAATAATTACTGAGCATCCATTTGACATATATTGTCTAAGTACTTAGGTTACACCAGTGAACAAAATAGTCTCTCTACTTGGGAACTGACATTCATTCATTCATTCATTCATTCACTCAGAGATGGAGTCTCACTCTGTCACCCAGGCAGGAGTGCGTGGTGCGATCTCGACTCACTGGAACCTCTGCCTCCTGGGTTAAGCGATTCTCTTGCCTCAGCGTCCTGAGTAGCTGAGATTACAGGTGCCTACCACCACGTCTGGCTAATTTTTGTATTTTTAGTAGAGACAGTGTTTCACCATGTTGGCCAGGCTGGTCTCAAACGCCCGAATTCAGGTGATCCATCCACCTCAGCCTTCTGAAGTGCTGGGATTACAGGCGTGAGCCACCACATCCCGCCAGGAACTAACATTTCTCATGTAAAGAATTTTGTTTGTGACCAGGGCTTGGTTTTAAGAGGTAAATTGGATTGACTGGGAGAAGAAGAAGTCTAAAAAGGAGACGACTGGACAACAAGGCATTTTTCAGAATTCTTGAATTATACGTTTACAAGATAACTTCCTAGAATTCGGTCCAATTCAGAATTTTATGGTTTACAGAAAAAAAATTATCATCTCTAGTGATTACTTTGGAAACCAGAATTTGCTTGTAGCATATGTTGAAATGGAAAAATCTTCTCCTTACATTCTTGTCCATAAGCTAAGGAAGAATCCTAATGCAGTTGAGAAGTTAATTTTATATAGTTCTTCCTACTGCTGTTTGATATTCAACATGAACCATATTTCATGTCTTTTTTTTTTTTTTAAAGATCTCAGTCACCCAGGCTGGAGTGCAGTGACACAATCATAGCTCACTGCATCCTTGAACTCCTGGGCTCAATGGGTCCTCCTTCCTTAGCCTCCCGAGTAGCTGGGACTACAGGCATGTGCCACCATGCCCAGCTTACTTCATTAACATAATTTAAATTTGTTCCAGCAAAACTCATAATCATATAAGAATGGGACAAAAATAAAATTATATATGTGTGTGTGTGTGTGTGTGTATATATATATATATATACACACACACATATATATATATAGTTTTACATATATTAAAACCTTAGCGTTAGTATATCTCAAGGTCTTCTCTGATAAAAACCACTATACCTAGAAACCTTCATTCATCTTTCTTGTCTTCTCCTGTAACTGCTCCCCATCCTGAGTAACTTCTGCATAATCCCCTTCTTTCCTCTTGGTCCCTCCATTCTTTCTCCTGCTAGACAGGTGACAGTATCCCCAGAATCTGCCTTACTTGTCTTCCTTTATACTTTAAGTTCCGATGCTTCAACACTTCCCCATTTCCTCCTCAGCCCAGAGATATCCCTTTGAACACCTATTATAGCACAGTTTATGCCACTTATCTAGCACTTTGCACAACCTGGTACTGTTGAGTTTGTCATGTAGCTTTGTCAGAATTCCCCAACTGCAAGTTTTTTGTCTGATACACGTTGAAAAGGAAGGCTTTAAAGGTTTAATCCACCCCTACATTATTCTGCAGCCAGGATAATATACAGCCTTGTAAGGTTTTGTTTCTTTGTGCCTTGTGGAAGTTCAGGGCATTTAGAATAAATAATTACTACTACTACTACAAGTTTGTGCTTTTTGCTGTAGTCAGGACAGATATAATGCAATTGACTTTAATTATGTTATCACTAATCCTTGAAGCTTTTTGAGTTGTTTTTGCCATTTTACAAAAAACGAAATAATAGTATTGATATTTTATTTAGATGTGTACTTACTATGTGTTCTTTTTTATTATCTTACATGGATTACTCAATTTAATTCTCATAACAATCCTATGAAGTAGCTACTCTATCACCACCATTTTATAGATGAGGAGACTGAGGAACAGAGAAATTAAATTATTTGCCCAAGAAGTTACTGCAAGTAAGTAGCATATTAAACTTCATAAATGAACCCATGAAATCCTAGAATTTATACTTAACCAGCTATCACTATGTATCAAATACTGTTTTATATACATTATATCATCATTGTCTCATCTAGTTAGATGAGACAGTGTGCACTTATGGCGTTGAGGTTGAAATGTTTAGCTACATTAGGTTATCTCCGTTTTAAACTATTAACACGTTCTTCACCAGAAAATTTTAGAAACATGCATGGCTAAGGTAGAATACTATTTCTTCTAATTCTGCTCTTAGGAAACTCTACTCTTCAGGAAAGTTTATGCCTGTCTCAGAGTAACGTTTTATTTATTCATTGGTTCCTTTTCTTTGTTAAGATTTTAATAGTAAAGGCCAATACTTTGTCAAGTTTAAATTATGTAAATGAAGTAGTTTATGTGAGATACATTACTAGTTATTCTTTTTATTTGTAAAAGTTAGATCTCTCGTAATTTAGCTTTGCTCCACCATTTACTTTGCATGGTACCTTCTTGATAGTAAAAGATTTTTCAGAAATTGACCTGGCCAAGAACAGTTTTTATTTTATAATAAAGAAGCTTCATTTTTAGCTGACCTATGGTAATCATATGTGTTTATTGTACAACTACATTTGTCCTGCGCTCTTAAATATATAGTAGTTGCAGAACCTGTTTGTGTATACTTACAGAGGTAATTTTTTCTTCCCCCAGTTATTTCTTTCCCATTGAATCAAGTTAAATAAAAGCTTCTGACCATTCCTGTTATAGGGTTGTTGGTAATTGACTTCATTTTAATAATCTTTTTATTTCATTGCCTTTCACCCGTTTTTTTTAAACTCATGAAATTCCGCACCCCTTTTCCTCTCTATTTTCCTCTCTTAAACCAATACTTTACTAGAAGCTCCTCTTATATGTGATCCTTTGAACATAGTCATCTTGGTTTTTGATTAGTCCGTTCCCTGCCTTTCATTTACTGTATATCAACTAGAAGTTTTATAGGAACTGGAGTAAACTTTACTTGAAGAAACATTGAGATGAGCAGTTGTCATGAGAGGGGGCATCACAGTGGATTCAGATATGAATCGGAGAGCATACTTGGGCTTTACATTGGGTACTTTGATTCAATAGGTCCAGGATGAAGCCCAGTGATTTTGTTTCAGGTGGTCCACAGACCAAGCTAAAAAATGCTGGCCTAGAAAACACACCCTTTTCTTGATGAGGAAAGTCGCTGTTTTTGTACCATATCTTAAATCTTAAGGAGCTTTTAAGGTTTGGCACCTTTTTCCTCTCCTACTTACACACTCAACTTTGTTTGCTCTAAGATTTACCTGTTTTGAACATCATCAGCCTTGTGAAATGGAATTATTGATTCCGTGGTTCTCTACCTTGACTTCCAATAACAGTTACTTGTGGAGTATCTTGTTTTTGCTTTGAGTAACAGAGATGTGTGGGTAAGCCCTACCTCCAGAAATTCTAACACTCGTTATTAGGTTTGAGTTACCTCCCCAACTTTGCTGTGCTTTTTAAAGCTCCATAGGTGCTGCTGCTGGTAGTGGGTTGCTTTTGCTGATGCTGATGCTTTCACCTCCTTACTCCTTCCCCTTATTTCCCTCTTTTACTAGATAACACAGGAATATAATACAGAATTCAACAAACACAAAAAGGTGTATACAGTGAAAAGAAAGTCTCTTAATTAAGTCTTCCTCCCCAGCCCCTATTCTCCCAGATTCCCTCTTTTCCTTCCTCAGATAATTATTACCAGTTTCCTCCCCAAGTGATTTTGATGTGCATCCAGAATGGAGAAACACTAACTTAGTGCTAGCAAGCAGGATATTACATAGGCATTAGGAAAAAATTAAATGAGGAATGACACCTTTAAGTCTGTATAAAATAAAGATGAAATCTAAAGGCTAACCTTCGTATCGTTGCCTTGACATTGTGAATATAAAGTCATGTTCTGAGGAAATAACTTAAATATGGAAATGTTCCATGTACAAAAAACTTTTTTTGTCGCTTTCTAGAGAAAAATTGGAAGCAACCTAATTATTTATTCACAAGACTAGCAAAATTTTGGGGGTTCAAATTACATTTATGCATAAAAGTTAAATCCTGCTTCTCTGTTTGCTTTCTTCTCATTGTTGGCAGCCGTCTAGATAAAATTTAACTAAATTTATACACAACGTCCTTTACTGGATATTGGTTTCTTTATAACATGCATCAAAACCTCAATTGTGTGCATCTAATTGGTCCCAGCTTCTGCTATCCAAAATGAAATCATGCCCTTTGAACACAAACACCTGCTTACCTTAATTAGTACATCTGTATCCCTTCTTATGTTACCACATCGGTTTATTTGATCCTGTAATCAAAAGAGAAGTAGGTAAACAAGCACTCTATAGAGCCTCATTTTGGATAAATCTCAAACCTTTTGATTAAATACTATTTTAGAAAGGTAGATGTCACAAAATCATGTCATAAAATGTAATCTCAGTTTCAGAACTTGAAATAATCTCGGAATACATAACACTTTGAAGCACCTTTATTTCCCCAAGTCTGAATTGTAAGATGAGATATAAAAAACATTATCTTCACTTTTTGTTAAATATATTTTTGATTATAGAAACAATATATTGAATAAAATAGGTTGTTTTAATTTATTTGTGTGTGTTTTTATTAGATCCAGAAAGTGTAAAATAAAGAGTAAATCTCCCTTAATTGAGTTTCCTAGAGGCAGCCAGCATTACCAGTTCTTACGTATCCTTCCAAAGATACTCTGTGCATGTAAAAGTGTGTGTTCTTCTAAGAGAATACAGAGCACCGTTCTGCACTTAGTGGTGATAGTTTTTTAACTGAATATTGTATCTTGGGGATTATTCCGTATTAGCACCTCTAGTATATTATATTCTTGTGAATGACCATAGTTTACATATTACTATTAACAGATACTTAAGTAGTTTTTGGTTGTTTATCATTACAAACATGCTTTGGTAAATATATGTAGTTTTCTGTATGACTGTATCTGCAAACAGATTCATAAAAGTAGAATTGGAGGTCAAAAAATACATGCAATTTTAATTTTGATAGAGATTGCACTCTGAGGACATATAAATGCTTGTTTCCCCTTCCCCTCACCAAGTGATGTGTTAGCAGACATTTGGATGTTAATTAAAGATCATTTTTTTAAATAAACCAAAGCTCCCTTGATCCGCCACTGTTTCACTTTTTTGTTTGTTTTGTCTCCAATTTAAATTTTTCCCCAGTGAAAATTATTTATGTGATAACGTCTTTCCATTTTTGCCAAAAATTACATGACTGTTTCCTTGTGTTTTCTGATGTTTTAATATATGCATAATAGTCAAGTATTAATAAATTACAGTTTGAAAAGCAGCTCTCCAAAAGTTAAGCTGTTTGGTTCTTTTTAGGTTTTTACTGTTAGAAAACTATTTTAAACTTAAGCCAGGTGTTGTGGCTCACACCTGTAATCCCAGCACTTTGGAAGGCCGAGGTGGACAGATTACCTGAGGTCAGGAGTTCAAGACTAGGGTGGCTAACATGGAGAAACCCCTATCTCAACTAAAAATACAAAAATTAGCCAAGTGTGGTGGCAGGGACCTATAATCCCAGCTACCCAGGAGGCTCAGGCGGGAGAATCACCTGAACCCGGGAGGCAGAGGTTACAGCAAGTCAAGATCACACCATTGCACTCCACCCTGGGTGACAAGAGCGAAACTCCGTCTCAGTAATAATAATAATAATAATAATAATAATAATAATAAAACTATTTTAAACTTATGTTGAATTATTTCTTTAGCATAAATTCCTAAGACAGAAAGGTATGGCTGTCTTGATTACATTACTTACATGATACTATTTATGTGTTTCCTACCTCAAGAAGTTTATGGATAAATGGGATCATGCCTAACTAAATTTGGGAAATATTGCATCTGTTGCCACTACCTAAAGATTCACAATGCATATTAAAGTCCAGAAATAAATAAACCTCCTTAACTTTAAGTAACAGCATTTCTCAAACATATTGCCACAAAAAAAACACAAAAAACTTATTTTTCCCTGTAACACTTAATGAAAGCCATTGAAAGGCACTTTGAGAAGTGATAAATAATAAAGTAATATATTGGGTTTTCAAATAGATTTCTTAAAATTGGAATTATTGAATCTGTTCTAATACCTCCTGATTTAATCATATTTCCTAATGTCCTAGAGAATTCCAAATGCTTATTTCCTTTAACTAAAAGTAATGGTAGTTCTACTTAAGCACATCAAAATGTAGGACACTGCCATTCAACAGGTATTTATAGAAAACTTGGTATAGCCTTATTAAAGACAGGATTTCACAGTGCTGCTGTGACTAAAATTGGGGATTAACTGAAAGTGAGACTCAACTTCATTTTATACACATAGATGTGGATTGTCAAAATGAGCAATAGTTAAACAAGGTTACAGAAATAAGGTGATAATCTTAGTTTATTCAGGCTGCTGTAGCAAAGTACCATAAACTAGGTAGTTTATATACAACAGAAGAGAAGTTTATTTCTTATAGTTCTGGAGGCTGGGAAGTCCTATATCAAGGCACCAGCAGATTGAATGTCTGGTGAGTGCCCGCTCACTGGCTTATAGGTGGCACCTTTTAGCTATGTTCTCGCATGGTGGAAAGGGCAGATGAGCTCCCTCAGGCCTCTTTTATAAGGCCACTAATCCCATTCATGAAGGTTCCACACTCAATCTTGATCACCTCCCAAAGGACCTGCTTATTTATACTGTCATCTTGGAGGAGAGGATTTCATAACCATTCAGACCATAGCAGGCGAGGATGGATCTAAAGCAAAAAAAATCTTCCCAGACATCATCTGTAGATCTTGACATCACATGTTGAATATTCACGCTTGTAGTGTGGAATTGAGAAGTTTGTTTTTGTGTGGTTTGAAATGAATTCCAGCATTTAAAAATATCTCTTACATGATTAATTTGTTACAGACTCATCTTTCCATAGAATTTACTTTTAATTTATTTTTACTTTTTAAAAGTAGTATGTTTTCAATGTAAAACATTTTAGACAGCCTTGATGGGTATAAAGTAATAATAAAGACTATTAATATGTATATAGATTGCATTGTACATTGTTTAGTCATATGCTTCTCCCCCCTTGAACAGTGTTAATGAATATCTGTCCATGTCAGTATATTTAGATAAACTTAATACTGTACATTTAATTTGTTTCTAAATTTGTCATATTTTCTATTACATTGTAATAAACCTCTTTGCATATATATCTTTTTTTTTTTTTTGAGACAGTCTTGCTCTGTTGCTCAGTCTGGAGTACAGTGGCGTCATCTTGGCTCACTGCAACCTCCGCCTTCCCGGTTCAAGCAATTCTCCTGTCTCAGCCTCCCAAGTAGGTGGGATTATAGGCATCCACCCTACACCCGGCTAATTTGTATTTTTAGTAGAGATGAGGTTTCACCATGTTGGCCAGGCTGGTTTCGAACTCCTGACCTCAAGTGATTCTCCCACCTTGGCCTCCCAAAGTGCTAGGATTACAGGTGTGAGCCACCACACCCAGCCTTTTCATATGTATCTTCATGATTGTCTGTTTTCTCAAGTAAGTTCCTAGAAGTGAAGTTGCTGAGTCATAGGGTCTGCAAATTAAATTAGATCTGCAGTTATGTCCTCTCAGAAATGTATATATACAAGTCGAGTATCCCTTGTAAGAAATGCTTGGGACCACAAGTGTTTTGGATTTTGGAATATTCATGTATACATAGTATTTTCAGGATGGGACCCAAGTCTAAACATGATACTGATTTGTATTTCATACACACCTTATACATGTAGCCTGAAGGTAATTTTACACAATATTTTAAATTATTCTGTACATGAAACCAAGTTTGTCTTAAGTACTTATGTGAAATTTTCCACTCATGGCCTCCTGTTGTACTGAAAAAATTTCCGGTTTTGGAGTATTTCGTATCTTCAGATTAGGGATGCTCAGCTTGTTTTTTTCTATCTTCTCACATCTACTGTGACTGATTAGAAGTTCATCAATCTGGTTATTCCTTTGTAGATTAAGGCTCTCTTCTCTCTGATTGCTTTAAATATAAAATCTTTGTCTTTGGTACTCTGCCGTTACACTACCACGTATCTAGGTGCAGATTTCTTATTTTTCCTCTTCAGAACTTAGTGTGGCTGTGGGTGTGGGTGTGTTTTCAGTATATTATAAAGAAACATATTGTCAGTGTCTCAACCATTATCTCTTTGAATTTCGCCTTTCCCTTACTCTTTCACATCTTTCTTTCTACAAGTCCTCTATTAGGTACAGTACATATTTTCATTCTGTCTGTTTCTCATTTTTCCTTCCATGTATTCCATTGCTTTATAAGCTCTGCTGCTTTCTGGTTGCTATTCTCTTATCCATCTTCCAGTTCACTTTTCTCTGGTTTCAAGTACCTTCTGCTGTTTAACCTATTCATTGATTTTTACATTTTATGATACATTTTCTAGAAGTCTTAACTGATTCTTTTTCAGATTTTGCGTTTTCACTTTATATCTTAGTCTTATGATTTCCTTTTATCCGCACAATCATTTTAAATATTTTTATTTTATAGCTTGTTTCAGGTTCTGTTCTCACATTCTCAGATTTTAATCATCTAATTAGTGTTCCTGATCTTTACTCATGATGGATTATTTTTTTGTGCTTTTGAATTTTACTTAACATGAGCTCATTTTCAACATGATGTTGTTTTTCATTTTTTACCTCTAGAACTCCTTTGCTTCCTAGGTTAAAGAAATAAGATTCTATAGCAGTTTTGCTTTTGTTTCTGCCAGAAATCCTATGGCATCACCAGCTTCACATCAGTTTTTTTGTTAATTTCTATTTTGAGTTTCTTTTCTATACCTGTAGTGTAAATTTGGATTCCACACTTGTACATGGTGCACGCTTGTGTGTTTTAATTTTATAAGGGAGATGTTTCCTTCCCACTCATGACTCTAGTGAATTTCAGTTGTTCTTGTGGCTTCTGTGTTGCAATGGATAGAAGTTTAGCTGCTTTTTCCTGGTAAGGAAGGACTTTACAGAATCTAGGCTTTATACAACTATTTCATTTAAATAAAGATGTCTTCCTGGTATGGTCCTGTAGTGTGTCTCCTTTCCACATAGCATTAAAACCCCAGTTTCAGTATGTCTAGTTCTGGTAACTATATCTCTCTCCTTCCAAACTCCTCTCCCCCACATATCGCCATAGTATTTTAACTTAAGCACTGATTATAGTGGCTTTTAATTCTTTGTTTCTGGCACCATGGAGTGTTTTTCTTGCAAGCTCTGCTATTAGCAAACAAAGTCAATCATTTTTTCAATATTTCTGGTTGTTCAGAACACTGTCATTCTGGAACTGAAATTAAGACTAAATTTTTAAACTGAGATACCTATAATAAATCCAGCTGTATAGTTTGTATACTCTGTCTCCTAATCGTTTATTCAAAATGTTTGCCAGTTTTTTAAAGTAAATGCTCTTGATATATAGGTATTTTATTTGCGTTATTTGCATTTAGGTTTTGCATCAGAAGATGATAGGCTTTTTTTTCTGAAACTTTTTTTTATGATAGTCTGTGTTAGTTTGTTCTTGGCATTGCTGTAAAGAAGTTCCCAAGACTGGGTAATTTAGAAAGAGTAGGGGTTTATTTGGCTCCTGGTTCTGCAGGCTGTATAGGAAGCATGTTGCCAGGCATCTGCTCGCCTTTTGGCGAGACTTCAGGAAGTTTACAGTCATGGCCAAGGCACAGGGAGAGCCAGCGTGTCACATGGCAAAAGCAGGAGCAATGGAGGAGGAAGTTTTAAACTTCTGAATCTCATGAAAACTCAATCCTGAGAACAGTGCCAAGGCGGGTTGCACTAAACCATTCATAAGAAATCCACCCCCGTGGTCCAGTCACTTCCCACTAGGTCCCATATCCAACATTGGAGATCATAATTCAACATGAGGTTTAGAGAAGACAGTGTCCAAACTGTATTATTCCATCCTTGCCTCTCAAAATTTCATGTTCTTCTCACATTCCAAGATATAGTCATTCCTTCATAATAGTTCTCCAAAAGTTTCAACTCATTTCAGCCTCACTCAAAAGTCCAAAGAATCATCTGAGGCAAACCAAGTCTCTTTTACCTATGAGCCTGTAAAATCAAAACAAGTTACTTACTTTCAGGATACAGTGGGGGTGCAGGCATTGGGTAAACATTCCCATTCCAAAAGGGAGAAATTGACCAAAAGAAAGGGGCTACAGGCTTCATACAGATTTAAAACCAGTAGGGCAGTCATTAAATCTTAAAGCTCCAAAATAATCTCCTTTGACTCCATGTCCCACATCCAGGGATTTGGGCAGCCTTGCCTCTCTGTGTCTGCAGGGTTCTGCTGCCACAGGTGTTCTCATGGGTTGGAGTTGAGTGTCTGCAGCTTTTTCTGGCGCAAGGTGTAAGCTGCTGGTAGATCTACCATTCTAGGGTCTGGAGGACGGTGGTCGTTTTCCCCAGCTCCACTAGGCAGTGCCCCCTTGGAGACTCTGTAGGGACTCCAACTCCACATTTTCCCTCCATACAGCCCTAGTAGAGGTTTTCTGTGAGGGTTCTGCTCCTGCAGCAGGCCTCTGCCTGGCCACCCAGACTTTCTCATACATCCTCTGAAATCTAGGTGGAGGCTGCCAAGCCTCCTTCACTCTTGGTAATCTGCACACCTGTAAGCTTAACACCGTATGGTAGCTGCTAAGGCTTAAGGTGGCTTGCATTCTCCAAAGCAGCAGCAACCCAAGTTGTTCTTGGCCCTTTTAGCCACAGCTGGAGCTGGAGTGGCCTGGATGCAGGGAGCAGTCTCCCAAGCTGTGCAGGGCTGGAGCTGTGCAGGGCTGGGCCTGGCTGCCAGAACCATTCTTTCCTCCTGGTATCTGAGCCTGTGATGGGAGGGGCTGCTGCAAAGATCTCTGAAATGCTTTCGAGGCCTCTTTCCCATTGTCTTGGCTGTTAGCACTTGACTCCTTCTTAGTCATGCCAGTCTCTCTAGCAAGTGGTTGCTCCACAGCCTGCTTGAATTCCTCGCCTGAAAAAGCCTTTTCTTTCTCTGCTGCATGGCCAGTCTGCACATTTTCCAGACTTTTATAGTTCTACTTCCCCTTTAAATATAACTTCCAACGTTAAGTCATTTCTTTGCTCCAACATCTGAGTATAGGTTGTTAGAAACATCCAGGCCACATCAGAAATTTCTTCTGTCAGATGCCCTAAGTCATCACTCTTAAGTGGTCACTCTTAATTTGAAACTTCCGCAGATCTCTAAGGCAGGAACATAGTACAGCCAAACTCTTTGCTAAGGCATAACAAGGGGGACTCTGTTCTGGTTCCTAATAAATTCCTCATTTCCATCTTAGACTTTGTCATCCTGGCCTTCCCTGCCCATATCACTATCAGGATTTTGATTACAACCATTTAACCTTTCAGATTTCCCTCATCTTCCTGTCTTCTGAGTCCTACAAACTCTTTTAACCTCTGCCTGTTACCCAGTTCCCAAGTTGCTTCCACATTTTCAATTATCTTTATAGCAGTGCCCCATTCCCAGTACCAGTTCTCTGTGTTAGACCATTCTTGCATTGCTGTAAAGACATACCTGAGATTAGGTAATTGAGAAAGAAAAGAGGTTTAATCAGCTCATGGTTCTGCAGGCTGTACAGGAAGCATGGTGCTGGTCATCTGCTCCACTTCTGGTGGGACCTCAGGAAGCTTACAACCATGGCAGAAGGCAAACGGGGATCCTGGATATCACATAGAGCAGGTGCAAGAGACAGGAGGTGCCACACACTTTTGAGCAGCCATGTCTCACAAGAACTCACTTTTGTGAGGACAGTGCCGAGGGGGTGGCACTAAACCATTTATGAGAAATCCACCCCTATGATTCATTCACCACCAGGCCCCACCTCTAACACTGGGGATCACAGTTCAGCATGGGATTTAGAGGGGATAATACCCAAACTATATTATAACCTTTTAAAGTAAATTGAAAACTGAAATTTGTCTAGACTCTGGAACAATTTAAACAACACAGAAATTATCTTTTTTTGGAAAGTTTTAGAAAACTGTCCCATCTGGCTTGGTGTGCTGGGGAAGGGGAGACTAGTCAAGAGCAGTTAGCTTCAATCTTTGACAGACTTTGTCATATTTTTATAGTCATTGTTTTGGGTTTTTGTCTTGTTTTTAATATCAGGGCAGCTTGCTTTCTAGAAAATTTTCTAAATTTTCTGAATATTCTAAATCTATAACTTAAGTAGAACAGTAATATTTCTTCTTTGCCCCTCCCTCCCATTACTCCCCATTTTCCCTAGTGTTAGAATTGTGAGAGCTTTGTTATTTTATCAGACTTAGTTGAATACCAGCTTTGGTCACATATGATTAATATTCTACAGTTTTTTAAATTAAAATTAGACTTTTCTTCCCTAAATACTACTACGGGAGGGGAACTTGGAGATTTAGTCCATCTGTCATTATTGACTAAGTATCTAGGCTAACAGTATAGGGGAAAAAAGTAATATAAACATTGAATATTGATTAAACAAAAATTATAAAATAAGTAACTGGGCAGCGGAGTATAGCCGTGGAGAAGTGTGGTGTGTATATAGGGTAGGCACTGAGTTCTAAAGCTAATCTTTATTTTCTTGTAAATGGCGCTAAACCATTTATGAGAAATTTACCCCTGTGATTCATTCACCACCAGGCCCCACCTCCAACAATAGGTAGGAATGTGGAGAAACAGCTCAGTCTTGACCATGGTTACCTTTACAGAGTAGGAATCAAAGGTGCAGAGGCATGAGGCGGAGGAAGTTTCCCTGATGAGCTTCATAGCACTTGCTAGCTTTTTAAACTATTTACATGTTTTCTTTCTTAAGCATTTTTTAAAGTTGCATTACAGGATGATGCCACATCAAACTATTTTCTGAACAGAAAAACTCATTAAGATACTTGAAAATCCATCTTTAAACATACTCTTCAGTTTTTTGAGGATAGAATGTTGACCATTCTGAAAAACTTAATAATTACTATATAATGTTTTATCTATAATATAACTAATGACATATTTAAATTATATGGAAGGATTATCTCATTCACACTTAGTTTTTAATTACTGCCAGTACCAAAGATGCCTCTCACATTTTTATCTACAGGTCGGATCTGTCCTTTGAGCGCTACACCCAAAATTGCAACTCCCTGTGTGATATCTCTATTTGGATGTTTTAAAGGTACCCTAGATTCCACAGTTTCAGAAACAAACCTGTAATCCTTCTCTTTGTTTGTACTCTTGGATTTTTCCCATTGTTTCCTAATTGGAAACCTGACTGCAATCCAGTTGAGCAAATCAGAAATGAACCTTGACACCTCCTTCTCTTTTACCCCAATTTCTAATCTGTCACCAAATTTCTATACATTTTTACTTCCTAAATATCCTTTAAGGTTTTACACTTCTCTCTACCTAGTCTCCATTGCTATCCACAATACAAGCTATTACCGTTTCCTGGCTGGACTACAGCAGTAGTTTTCAAACTAGTCTTCTCATATATTCTTTTGCCCTTCTTCCATACAATAGCCATTTTTTTATACACACATGATTTCTTGATCATGTCACCTTTCCTACCTCTGAGCTTTAAATCCTTCAGCGGCTTCCCATTGTTCTTAAGGTAAAATCCCAAGATTTTAATGTCCTATGAGGCACTTCATGATTTGGGCCCTACCTATTTTTCTTGATCTTTGCTCGCTACAATTTCTTCTAATGTACCATGTTCCTATGCTCTACTTTGGAATGATGTGAAAGATGAAAACAGTGGCTGTGGTAGCCACAACAAAGATGGCAGACAGCAGACCCAGTAGCAGAAGAAGGTAGATAGAAGATAAAATAATGGGCAAGTTAAAATAGTTATCTAAATTATAAACTTGTATTTATGTGCCTTTAACCTAGCAGTTTCTGTGATCTGCAGGGCAAGGACATTGACTCTAATACTTGCACTGTCTTCAGCATGGTATCTCTGCATACTCATTAAATGTACAGTTGATAGATAAATAGATGATGATAGTCCCAGTTTTAAATACTGTTATCTAGTTGCCTCGTAAATGTTCAGATTTTCATCAGACCTGTATATTCAGTTGTGTTCTTTGTTTTTGTTTGTTTGTTTGTTTGTTTTAATCTGGAGACGTGGTTTCATGTTGAACAGTTAGCTTTTGTATACTCTTATAGTCCTAGAAACATCCACCATAATAAACCTTGCTGAATATGAAGCATAACTTTCAGTCTGAGTAAGCCATTAACCACTGCTTAGTACTCTTCACTGTAATAGTTACTGAGAAATCAAAAATTGTTTACATAATCTTTGAGAAAGGAAATAATACGGCACATTTTATAAACCTTTCCATTATGTTCACTTATGTTTCATAGTCCTGTATATACTCTGCTACTGTTTAGAATCCTTAAGAAATTAATCCTCCTAGATCATTTTAGCTGGTGGAAGTTTAGATGCTGAAACCTTATAACTGTTGCTCCAAACATTTATAAACTGTGATGTCTTTATTGTTTTTCAGGAATTATTTTGCATTTTAACATAGAAAATATATGTCTGTGTATTATGAGAAATAATTTTACAGAGTAATCTTACAAAGTATTTCTTGGTTTTTATTTTGAAATTAAGTAGATGCCAGTTGTTTCAGTAATGTGTTTGGGTTGTCCTTACAAATGACTTATTGCTCCACAAAGGCTGCATTTTCAAATAGTTATCTTGCCTTCATTCTTAAACTTTACTTTTGCTGGTTATAGTATGTGGGTTGACAGCTTGGTTTTTTCATCTTTCAGTACTTACTTTATGTCATTTCACTATCTTCTGGCCTCCATTGTTCCTGGTGAGAAGTCAACGTTCATTTGAATTATTGTCATTCTGTTTCTTTGGCTGTTTTCAAGATTTTCTTTTTGGTTTTTAGCAGTGTGGCTATCTTGTGCCTATTGTAGTCTTTGGCTTTTTCTGTTGGGATTTGCTGATATTTTAAATCTATAAATGTATACGTTTTACTAACAAAATGTTGAGCCACAATTTATTCTAATATTTTTTTCTACCTCATTCTTTCCTCCCCTTTCCTTCTGGATCTCCAGTTACAGGTATGTTAAAGCTTATGATACCTTTCCACAGGTCCCTAAGGTTTGATTTCTCCCCCTCCCCACAGTCATTTTTCTATCCATCCTTCATATTGGATAATTTCTATTGCTTTGTCTTCAAGTTCACTGACTCTGTCATTTCCCATCCATGGTTAAGTCTACTCAGTGAATTTTTTCAGATATTTTATTTTTTAGTTCTTAAATTTTTATTTCATATATATATATATATAATATTTCCATTTCTTTGCTGAGAGTTCCAAGCATATTTGCACTTAAATCCTTCAGCATAGTTAAAATAGCTGCTTTAAAATACTTATGTGCTAATTCTAGCAGCTGGCTCATCTTGGGCTTGATCTCCATTGGTTGCCTTTTCTCTTGAGTATGGGTCAGTTTTTCCTGTTTATGTGTAACAATTTTGGATTTTATTTAGGAAATTCTGAATGTCATTGAGAGACTCTGCATTCTGTATTCCTCCAATGAGTATTGATGTTTGGTTGTTACTTGTTTTGAGCCAGATAACTTGACTACACTTAAAGTATAAGCTCTGAAATCTCAGTTCAGTTATTTTAACCTTAGCCTGGCTGCTTGAATGGAATTTGTCACACATATGTATAGTTTGGAGATCAAAGATACATACAGAGTTTATACACAGAATTTAGGGCTTCCTTCTGTGGTTCTCTCCTTCCTGTGATTTACTCACTAAGCTTTCAGCTGTTGTGATCATGCCATCATCTGTCCTTTGGTTCATCTAGCAAGACTGCAGGTATTTTATGTGAGTTTTAGCTACCCAAATTAATTGGGGCCTGTTTGAGTAAAAGCCATTAAAAAAAAATGGAGAGTTACCCTTGCTGTTTTCTTCTTTCAATTGCTGACCTCTTCTTCCCTCCTTCTATTTGTTTCTGCCGTCAGGTAGTTTTTTACGCATTTGTACTCTTTATAATTGTTATTCATGAAAGATTTGGTCTGGTAGGAGTTACTCAGTCATTATAGGAAGTAGAACCCATAAAATAAAATTGTACAGTTGAAGAATGTTATCATTTGTGTACTTAATAGTCTTTATTAGAAAAGCAGGCAAGTGTGGTGAGAGATTTCAGTATATGTTTTAATAATGAAATGTGTTGAAATTTGTTTTCATGATTCATCCTCCTTTAAATAATAAAATTGTGTCTCAATCAGACTATTTGCCTTTCCCTCAAATTGCGTATAATTTTTTTCCCCAAATCTAGATTATTTGAAATATATTTTAGAAGCCTTATAGAAAGAAACTATAAAGAAACCTTATAATAAAATATTCATTTTATCTAACAAATGTTGCATCTTCTGTGAGCCAGGAATAATATAGAGCCTGGAGATAGAGCAGTGAACTCCAGTGTCCTTGATCCCGTGGAGCTAATGTTTTGGGGATGGAGAGATAATATATCTCAGGTATTGATACATGCTATAAAGAAAAAGCAGCATGAGGATGCAATGGTGGGAGATGGCTTTGATAAATGTAGATTCAGTGGAGAAAAACTATGAAAGCCTGACTAGGGTAGGTTTAAAAGCGATTAGGAGGGAAAAAGTGAAGACATTTACATATAAACAACATTTTCCAGGAGTTTTAGCCCACAATTGGGGGGGGAGGGGGAGAAATGGCATTATTTTAGATAAAGGGATTGGTCAGGGAAACTGTCTCTGAAGAAGTGGCATTTTATCAACATTCTTAGTGACATAAGAGAAGGGAGCTGTTCAGGTGGATCTAAGGGAAGACTGTTCCATTAGTAAAGGAGCAGTAAATCCAGAAGTCCTAAGGGAAGAACACGAGTGTCTTCTTTGCGAAATCACCAGAGTGCCATTTTGAATTGAGGGAACAAGGAGAGGGTAGAAGATGAAGTTAGAGAGGTGGTAGATAGCTAGGGGCTTTGTTGTGTTGCATTTTGAGCTGGGGAAGTGGTGACTCTGATTTACTTTTCACAAAGATCACTCTGCTCAATAAAGAAAGGGCTGGGGGCAGGGGGAGGGGTGGTGTGTTGGTGCAAAGAATGAAGTTGAGGAGGAGACCAATTGAGGAGGCCTTTGCAGTAGTAGTCTGGATGAATTATGTTGGTGGCTTGGACAAGAGCAGTAACAGGTGAGAAAAAATGGTAAATTCAGAATACTTTTTGTATAAAAGCCAAGAAGTCTTGATGATAGATTAGATGTGGGATGAGAGAAAGACCAACTGGATGAATGATGGTACCATTTACTGACATAGAATAGACTGGGAAAGGGTTGGTTTGGTTGGGGGAGAGTTAAGAGTTCGATTTTGGACAGTCTGAGCTTGAATTAAGTGAGATACAAAAGGAGATGTCGGATAGCCAGTTGGATATGTTAGTCTCAGGAAGAGATTAGAGTTGGAGATGATAATTTGCCAAGCATCATTTGCTTTTATTTAAGCAAATATTTGAATGAAATTACCTTGAAGAGGAATGTAGATATAGTTGAAAAGAAACCATAGATCTGAACTCTACCAGCTACCAACATTCAGATGTCCAGAAAAGGAAAAGGATCCAGCAAAGTAAACTGAGAAGAATCTGCCAGTAAGTAGAAGGAAAACCAGAAGAGTATAAACCTCAGAAGCCGCATGAAGTAAAAAATGAGGGAGTAGTGGTTGAATGAGTCCTAAGCTACAGAGAGATCTAGTAAGTTGAGAACTGAAAACTTCACCATTGGGTTTCGTAACCTGTAAGTGTATAGTGGCTTTGATAAATGTAGATTCAGTGGAGAAAAACTATGAAAGCCTGACTAGGGTAGGTTTAAAAGCGATTAGGAGGGAAAAAGTGAAGACATTTATATATGAACAACATTTTCCAGGAGTTTTAGCCCAAAATTGGGGGGGAGGGGGAGAAATGAGCTGAGAGAGAGGAGTCAAGGAAGGCTTCCTTAAGATGAGCAGTTCTATAGCATGTTTATCACCACTTAAATTATTTTAAAATATCATTTACTAATTTCTAGTACTTTTTCTCCTGCAACCCATTTATAGAAACACTACTTTTGAATGCTAAAATTATGTGTTTACATAGAAATACTTTTGCAACATCTATAATGCTTGATAACTTGATTTGATTAAATAACTTGATTTGGCAGTGATTTTATCCATGAGATATAATCATGGCTAAAGCCACACAGACAAAATAAGTACAGTTTAATCAAGTGATGATAAAAAACTAAAAGACATTACTATTCGTGATATCTAAGTGCGCATTTGATTGAGCACTCAGGAGTTCTACATCTACTCAGAACTATTTTAAATATCTACTGTTATGCCAAAGACTTTTTATAAAGTGCTAGATACACAATAATAAATAAAAGAGACCCAATTCCTACATTCATGGAATTTGTAGACCTGTATGTTTTTAGGCTTATATCAACGAGGTTAAAAGAGAAATACCACAAATAAGAAATTAGTTTTAAAGAGATTGTCTTCTTATGGAATTTGTCCTAATAAAATGTATTTTCGAATAGCATGATTTTAAATGTCTTAATATTTTATTTAGATTAATGTACTTATTTCCTATTTATATCCCCAAAAGGTTTTTCAACATTAAACATGGTTTACATTAGAAACAATAAAAATAAGGTAGGTAGTTTTCAGCTTTGACCACACATTAGAATCACCTTGGGATCTTATAAAACTCCGTATGTCCAGGCTGCTCACTCTTCAGCCAGTTAAATCAAAACGCTAGGGAAATGTTAGTATTTTTTAAATACTGATTTAACAGAAGCAGAGGGAATAAAATGCTACTAAGTTCATGAGAATGAATTGATTGTGCATTAAAGGATTAAATATATCTGAAAGATAAAGCAAAATATTGAATGTATTGGGTTTTAAATCATTAAGTTTTAGACAAAACATTCAGAGTCATTTGTAGTACCAAATTTTATTAACATCCAATTTAGATTACTCACCTCGGGCTAATCATTAAGAAAAATATCAGTGATGTTATTTCTCCTCCCTTTTTAAAAGAATCTGGGAAGACAACCTTGACAGTAATTTCTTATTTGAATGCCTTTTGGCTCAGCCATTATGGAGCATATAAATACATAGGAATTAGACAGTATAAAAGTTTACCATCAGAGGTTATACTGAAAAGATAGTATAACTATATGGAAAGCATTTTAGGTCTAAATATTTTAATAGTTTATAATGTTAAGTGCTAAAGCACATATTCTTTTATACTGAAGTTTTAAATCCACAACAATATTTCTTCTATAATCAGTTCTCATTAAAATTTTTTTTCTTTCTTTCACAGAAAATGCTTGGACAGAAGAGATGAGTACTATTTCCACTAAGGCCTAGAATTGCCTATTTTACAAATAGTCCTGATCAGGCAATATACGAATGGCCCAAGGAAGCCACCAAATTGATTTTCAGGTTTTACATGACCTGCGACAAAAATTCCCCGAAGTACCTGAAGTTGTTGTATCCAGGTGCATGTTACAGGTCAGTGTTCAATGATTTCTGAATGTATTAATACAAACCTGGTATTTCTTTAAACATTGGAAGAAGACTCTTTTAGGTTATGTTCTTGTTGGCATTAGTGTACTATGATGAAAAGAGATAAGCTTTGGTGTCTGATAGTCATGTGGAGCTTTCTGTACCCATCTGTAGTACGGATAATACTTATAGAGTAGATGTGAGAGTTAAATGAGATCTGAATGTAAAGCATTGATAATATTTGTACTTACTAGATATGAGCTTTCTTAACTTTTCTCCCACCTGTTCTGCCAGGAGAGCTAATTTCAGATCTTAATATGAAAGTGAGAAAAATGATTAAGGAGTTAGGAAACTTGGGTTATAATCCTAAATGGGCATCCCGAGCATATCTGATACGGAATATGCCCTCTTTGTGCTTTAGGTTTTTTTAATCTGTGAAATGAAAGAGTTTGACTAGACAATGCCTAAGGTCCCAATTCCAGAGAGGAGGGGAATAAGGATCTGTTTTTATATTTTTAAATTTAATTTGTAAGTTCCAGTTAATATCACTAATCCTCTAATTTGTACATTGCTCTTAGTACACACAATTTTAGAAATTCACAATTCCAAATATTAAGTAACAGTTGTGCCCTCTTATTTTATTAAACTGGAAATTTTTGTATCAAAAGGTATTTGGGGCCATGTGCTGTGGCTCACACCTAAAATCCCAGCACTTTGGGAGGCCAGGAATTCAAGAGTAGCCTGGCCAACATGACCAAACCCTGTCTCTACTAAAAATACCAAAACTAGCTGGGCGTGGTGGCCCATACCCCCGTTCCCGGCTACTCAGGAGACTGAAGCACGAGAATCGCTTGAACCCAGGAGGCAAAGGTTGCAGTGAGCCAGGATTGCGCCACTGCGCTCCAGCCTGAGCGATAGAGCAAGACCGTATCTCAAAAAAAAAAAAAAAAAAAGTATCTGGGGCTCAGTCAAACATAGTTACTCACGACAAGTGATTTTTAAAGTTTGAAATTGTATGAAATTTTTATCATATCTATAAAATGACTACATTTTGTTCACACTCTTAGCCCATTTGTCACCTTTTAGTTAGTCTACCTGCCTTTAACTTAACCCAGTTTTGGTCTCTCCAATCCATCCTCTTACTTCTGCTGGAGTGCAGAGCTGTTGACACATTTAAAACCTGTTAATTATTCCCTGTGCCCTTCTGAATGAAGCTCATATAGCTTGACGAGGGCATACAAGATCTGTGATCCAGAATCCTGGCTGCTTCTACATCCTCATCTTTTGTCCAGTCCTTACTCTTCATACCCTATGCTCTAGTCATCCTGAGCTGCGTGGAATTCTTCCACCAGTAGTGCCTTTTCTTATAGTATAGTGGTTAAGAGCCTGTCTTTTGGTGAAAAACCAGACTGAGTTCAAGTTTTGACAGTTACTAGCAGTAATTTAATTAACTTACGTGACTCATTTTCTGACTTTCATTTCCTTAACTGTACAGTGGGAATAAAAAAGCTTCACAGAGAGTTAAATTTGACAATATAGGTAAAACAACTAATAGGACACCTGATTCATGAGTATTCAATAAAACTTAGCCAATACTAAAAGGAATAATAACAGCAGAAGGCCCATAATAAATATTTGGTAAATGAATCGGTAGTTTACATTTGTTAATATAGAATGTGAAAGAAGAAATGAGAGAATAAAAAAATGTAACACAGATGGAGTCAGAAGTTAAAAGAAAGTGTGGGAAAGGAGCAGAGATAGTGGGGAAAAACAGTCTCCCCCTAGAATCCAAGTACTTCTCCCTAACTTTTTAAATAAAAGAAAATTTAGTGGTAAAATAAAGCTATGCTGTTCAGTGGGTTATTAAAAAACTAACAGGACGATAATGTAAGTTCTTTGATAAAATTCTGTAGACTTCATATTGAAAGAACTGTCCAGAACACTTCCATACATATGACACAGGTATAGAGATTTTGAAATACCCTAACTGGGAGTAAAACATAGAGCCTTTTGTAGAATTACTTCAAAATATTAAAAAAAAATATAAAGAGCTCTAATGTACTCTTAACAGTATAATCTCCAGTATGTGTTAAGAAAAACAAGAGGCAGAGCAGAGTATGTAGACAGAGCAAGGCAAATAAATACCTACATATCCATGTGTTTGTCCCTGTTTGCATAAAGAAATACTGGAAGAATTAAAAACAAAATTAATAAAAGATGGTTATCCATAGTAGGCAAAAGGGAACAGACCAGATAGGACAGAATTAGGATTCAGACTTAAACAAGTATCTTTTTTTATTGTTATGATCTGTGTCTGTAAATTACCTATTTAAAAATAAAATAATTAAGCATGTTTTCAGCTTTGCCCAAAAATTAAAAATAGATGGTTTTGCATTTCTTTTGGGCATCGAGTAATATCACCTTCACTATGTTAATCTGGCTTTACAAAAGCAAACTCTACTTAGCATTCTTCCCAACACCTGATATTAACTAAAATGAAATGTTTTGCTTGCATGAAACAGACCACACTTTTCAAATGTTAGTTGATAATAATTTAGGGTATCCAGGTAACGTATTTTTTAGCTGATGTAACAAGAAAGGAACAAGAGGGGCTTCTTCCTCTGTGGTTACAATTGGGGTGCAAGTTTTCCCAAATTTAGAGAAATAGTTTTAAACTGAAAAGACAAATTAAGCTACCGCTGAATGACAGCATCTCTTTTGGGGCTGCTCGTCCTTTCTCATTTGGGTGGGTTTCTGTTCTTTCTCTCGACGGATCCTTCCTACAGTATACTGGTTCAGAACTTTTTTTTTTTTTTTGATATGAAGTCTTGCTCTGTTGCCCAGGCTGGAGTGCAGTGGCATGATCTCGGCTCACTGCAACCTCCGCCTCCCAGGTTCAAGCGATTCCCCTGCCTCAGCCTCCTGAGTAGCTGGGACTACAAGGCACCCGCCAACATGCCTGGCTAATTTTTGTATTTTTAGCAGAGACAGGATTTACCGTGTTGGCCAGGCTTATCTCGAACTCCTGACCTCAGGTGATCCGCCTGCTTCAGCCTCTCAAAGTGCTGGGATTACAGGTGTGAGCCACTGCACACGACCAGTTCAGAACTTTTTAAAATTAGTGAAGGATCATGACATGCTACCAACTCTGTGTACATGTTCTTTTTAAACATCTTGCTTCTCAGGAAGAAAACAGAAGTTTCTATCCTGTTCTCTTCTTAAGTTTATCTGTTGCACAGTTCCCTCTTTTTGGAACTATTCGTATCTTTTCCTTCTGTGTGGGTTCTCTAAGATAGCTTATAACCAGCAGGTGTAATTTGTATCTTTAAAGTTTATTTTTATATTTGGTGGTTAAATCTTAAAACTTAGAAGAATATGAAAATATTGCATAGTTTTCACTTTGATTTTTAACTGAATTTTTACTGTTTTTAAATTCTTTTAATATGAAGATTGAATCTGTAAGTTTAAAATTGATACTGTTTTTCAAAGTACTGCATTAAGTATTGTTCATTCAGTATATGTAACACTTAAGTGCCATATACTTAGTGGAACCTTCCCAGATGACCTTCCCCCGTCATCCTTATCCATATTCCTATTGTAACACCTACCATGCTGCATTTCGTATGTGTTCGCATTAATCTCCTCCACTAGACTGTGAGATTCTTGGGATCAGTGATCATATTCCTTTCCACTTGCCTAATGGGTGCTCAGTAAATGTTGGTTAAAGGAGTGAATGAATATCATAGTGTAATATTGGGGTTCAAGGTGCCCTCAGCTCCCCTGAGAGGACGTTTCTCCAGGTTCTTGGTCTCCTGCCCTCTCAAGAATAAGAGAGGGGACCATGACGCAGTGTGCAGTAAATGCCGGACTCAAAAATGTTTGTAGAAAGTGATTTATTTAGAGAGAGAGAGAGAGAGAGAGAGAAACCAGAGGAGGAGAGAGAAACGGCTAACTCTCACACTGACTGAGAGAATCCAGAAAGATGGAATCCAGGTGAGGAAAGCAGCTTCCACACTGAATGGAAGGGAATAAAGAGAGATGGAGTTTAGGAGGGGAAGACAGGCTTCCACGAGAGAGTGTGGAAGGAGACTCCAGAGGGAAAATCCAGGAGAGAGAAAGATGGCTTCCATGAAGGGAGTGTTGGTGGAAGGGGACCCAAACATGGAGTCCAGAGGGATGTGGGAGAAGGGGACTTTTAACCTAGGAGGAACCCCCACCTTCTCTAAGACCCCAGGCCAATGAAAGGAGTTCCTTAGAACTTCCGCTGGAGTGATTTGACTCTTTCTAAACATAAACCATTAAATCTCCCAGATGAAGAGAGATGGGAGCGGGGCATGGTGCTGTTAAGTTCTTGCCCTTAAAACTATGCCTCCTTGTGGACCTGGAAAGAGAACACATTCCCTCAATATGGTATATGTACTTCGATACTATCTGTAATTTCTGTGTCTATGCAGAAGTTTGGGGAAAAATGAAAGAGGAACTGGAAATAATGATGCAGATGTTTTATAGCTTTGAAGAGAATGCAGATTTATGGCTGTATACCAAAAAGCAGTGATTTTTCCACCTTTTAAAAACTCATATCCCACCCCTTTTGATACACTTCAAGAGAATCGTCTACACTTTCTCACTAAAAGTAACCAGGGCTCTTTTGAGAAATGGCTGATTCCAAGTCTGGAGTAGATGCACATGATGAGCTGGAACATCTTGTCATATCAGAAAGCAGAGAAGCTTTGAAAAACTACTGGATTCATGTTATATACCCAGGAGCCAACTTGAAGCTGTTGCCAGTAACATAAAGAGGGATCATAATGACCAAAACTGATTGAAACACATCAAAATATTAAAGATACACGAGTTTATATAATGATACTAAAAATAAATCATAGTCACCTTTGGAGGTTGCTGGGGACCAAATTTATTATTCTGAAAACTGGAGAAAAGAATTTTTTTATCCTGCCTCTTCTGTGCAGAATGTAACCAAATAGTTGAATAGGGCAAGTGTTCAAGGAAGAATTGCTGCTACGAATTGAAGATGAAATCCTTTTTATTTATTTATTCATTTATTTATTTATTTATTTATTTATTTAGGAGACTGGGTCTCGCTCTCACCCAGGCTGGAATGCAGCAGTGGAATGATTGTGGCTCACTGCAGCCTTAGCCTCAAGTAGCTGCGGCTGCAGGTCTACTGCCACGCCTGACTAATTAAAAACACAATTTTTTAGAGACAGGATCTCACTATGTTGCCCAGGATGGTGTCAAACTCCTGGGCCCAGTGATCGTCCCGCCCTGGCCTCCCAAAGTGCTGAGATTACAGGTGTGAGCTACTGCGCCTGGCCAAAATCTTATAATTGGGACATTCCAATATTACTGTTTAGCACCCCTAATGAAATAGTGTTTCTAAGCAGTGATCATCAATAGCTGCTAAAAATTATTAGTTGGATCAAGCTGACAACAACTGAATCTATCAGTCAGTTTTAAAATCACAAAAAGACAGGTAAATATTGGTGTGTCTCCTTCTGTGTTGTGACAGTGGACATCCATGAATGGTCTTACCAAAAATTCAAACATGAACTTGCTTACAGTGAAATGCAGGAGAAATTGATTGACCACAGGGTGCAGTCAAGAATAGGGGAAATTCTATACAAATATCAAGTTTTCTCAACAAACAAATGGCTAGAAAAAATTTTAAAAGAGGGAAGGGGCTGATTATTAGAAGAAACCTAAAAGGCTTATCAGCCAAATGAAATATGTGGACCTTATTTAGATCCCGATTTAAGCTAACTGTACAAAGACATTTTTGAGACAGGGAAATTTAACACTATTTGAGTATTGGGTGATATGAAGAACTATCGATTATTTTAAGTATGATCATGGCATTGTGGTTACATTTTTAAGTCCCTGTCTCTTACAGTACATATTGAAGTATTTACAGATGAAAAGATGAGTCAGACTTGATGTAGTTTGGTAGGGGACGTAGCTGAGGTGTATACATCGAATGAAAAAAGACTCACCATATATTGATATTGTTAAAGATGGGTGATAAGTGTGTGGGAGTTTATCCTATTTCCTCTCTATTTTTATATATGTTTAAAATTTTCTAAAATAAAAATTGTAATTAAAAAGTACATTTCCTCTTGTCCTATTGTAATCTTCCCCTGTAAGTTCTTTTATGTTTCGCTGATCAGAAAGTAGTATCTGTAGAGCATAAATAACATGAGTGCACATAAATCATGGTATAGCTGAACTAGAATATTGCTTTTAATATGAACATACTGAATAATTTCAGAGATTATAAAGGATTAAAGGAATTTTTGAGAGCTCAAGAGAATTAAAGAAGAAGACTAAATATGAGTATCAAGCTTTTACAAAGGAAGTGTGGAATTGGATTTGATAGGGAATATAAATTTTAATCTTAGAATGATGACAGAGGAGGTGAGAGGAAAATAAAGTCTCCAGGCTTTGGCTTAGAAGAAAGAAGAATTTACTTGGAATGGCAATAAATTTAGCTTAAAGTAAAAGCACCAATCAGGTTTGGCAAAAGATAAGGTCTAAATATAATAAGGAATCGTTAGTAAAGATTGTGATTAGCTTTTCAACTTTATTTGAAAAATTAAGTATATATCAATTCAGAGTTATGAGTAGGATAAATGGATTTTTATAGCATATGATATTTAAATTGTTGGTTTTAGGAAGGAGGAAGTCAAACCTTGCTCACTATCCTTTTCTTTTATATTACCTCTTCAAACAATGTGAACTGTCATTTCCTTAAATTGCCTTTTTGTCCACTTCTTTCTTAATATGATTTTATCTCATATCAAACTGCCTCTGAACATTTTAACTTGGTTATTCCTCTTTCTTAAGTCTAAAACTCCCCTTTCTGTCAGGTTCTTAATCTTCCAGGCTTATTTGAATTCTTTCTCTCTTGTGACCAAATTATGTTGACAATTTATATTTTTTAAAAATTTATTTCCATCATCAAACTCTCATTACTTCATGTCTTCTAACTGGCCATTTTGTGAAGAGTTTTCATCTTTTTATTCATCATAGGTGTCAGTAGACTTCTCTTCCCTGAATACCGTTTGTGTCTTTACTTCTCTGTTCATCTACTTTCAGTAGCTCTCCTTATTGCTTGTAATACAGTCCAAACTCTAGTGTGACTCATTTTTCAAAATTCCTTCATTATTTACTTCCAATCTGCTTTTGCAACAATTTGTTCAACAACATTTTCAGTACAAGTCTTTAGCCCCAGCCAGATCTGTTCCAGCCACCTTGTGTGGAACATACTTTTACCTAACTCTCACATTTATGTTCTTGTTTACTTGTGCCATTCTCTTCACCAAGAATTGTTGTTGTTGCTGTTGTTGTTCAAGTTCTATATATTCTATGAAAACCATCAGGCCATACCTTCCTCATTAACCCAGTCCCTTCCTCAGTAGCCTACAATATGAATTCTCTGTTGAACTTCAGTACCACTTAATATTTGGAATGTACTCATGTTACCTTTTCAGAAATCTGTGGTTTGTCTCCCTGAGTTACAAACTCTTCTAGGGGAAAAGTTTCGTTTTATATGTCTTTGATTTTTCCACAGCCTCACAGTGCTATGCATATAGTAGGTGTTTGGCAAACATTTTCGTGGATGATTTATGACTACTGGTTAGTCACTGTCTTTTGAGAATTCTTTAAAAACAATCTGTGTTTTGGTTTTTTTTTTTTTAATTTCTCTGGAGTAGATTTTTATGATGTTATCTAAAGGCAGAGAAAGGAACTAGTTCTTCTGGAGGCTACCTTGAGCCTCCAGAGAACGAGAGAGAGAGAGAGAGAGAGAGTTTGCACAAGTTAAGAGGAAGCATGTGAGGAATTGAGATGACTTTTGTATGAGTTTCAGAACTTAAAATGCTACAAATGTAACTTTAAACATTTATTAGTTTAAACAAATTTGTATAGCACTTGAATGTGCAAGCATTGTTAGACTATTTTTTCCATTTAGCTTTTTTAAAATGTTTAATTATATGGTATTATATACTTAAGTTGAATGATTATATTTTGTTCAACATTAAAATTGCCTTTTTAGTTAGATTATAATTTTACTATATCTGTCTGAATCCATTTAACTCTTTTTATCTGTTGTAGCTGCTAAAAGGGAACCATGATTTGATTCATTTTGATAGAGCTTTTCCATTACATTAGTAGTGAGGATTTTTAATTCAATTATTTGCATTAAAATACTTCTCAAATTTAAATATCCAAATATATGTTATAATTGTATTAGTAAGTTACTTGTTAATCATGCATTTGTAGAGATGCAGATGTAAGCATTAGCTTCTGATTGTTAATACCAGGTTGTTCTTATTTTGTTTTCGTAGAATAATAATAACCTGGATGCCTGCTGTGCTGTTCTCTCTCAGGAGAGTACAAGATATCTTTATGGTGAAGGAGACTTGAATTTTTCGGATGATTCTGGAATTTCTGGTCTACGCAATCACATGACTTCTCTCAACTTGGACTTGCAATCACAGAACATTTACCACCATGGAAGAGAAGGAAATAGAATGAATGGAAGTAGGTCTCTAACACACAGCATTAGTGATGGACAACTTCAAGGTGGCCAGTCCAATAGTGAACTGTTTCAGCAGGAGCCACAGACAGCACCAGCTCAAGTTCCTCAAGGCTTTAATGTTTTTGGAATGTCCAGTTCTTCTGGTGCCTCAAATTCAGCACCACATCTTGGATTTCACTTAGGCAGCAAAGGAACATCTAGCCTTTCTCAACAAACTCCCAGATTTAATCCCATTATGGTAACATTAGCCCCAAATATCCAGACTGGTCGTAATACTCCTACATCTTTGCACATACATGGTGTACCTCCACCTGTACTTAACAGTCCACAGGGAAATTCTATCTATATTAGGCCTTACATTACAACTCCTGGTGGTACAGCTCGACAGACACAACAGCATTCTGGCTGGGTATCTCAGTTTAATCCCATGAACCCTCAGCAAGTTTATCAACCTTCACAGCCTGGTCCCTGGACTACTTGTCCTGCATCTAATCCTCTGTCACATACCTCATCTCAACAGCCAAATCAGCAAGGCCACCAGACCTCTCATGTCTACATGCCAATCAGTTCACCTACTACTTCACAACCACCAACCATTCATTCATCTGGTAGCTCACAGTCTTCTTCCCATAGCCAATATAACATTCAGAATATTTCAACAGGACCTCGAAAAAACCAGATTGAAATCAAACTTGAACCCCCACAAAGAAACAATTCTTCAAAACTGCGTTCTTCTGGACCTCGAACTTCTAGCAGTTCCTCTTCAGTCAACAGCCAGACCTTAAATAGAAATCAGCCCACTGTTTACATAGCTGCCAGCCCCCCAAATACAGATGAGCTGATGTCCCGTAGTCAACCTAAGGTCTATATTTCAGCTAATGCCACCACAGGAGATGAACAGGTCATGCGGAATCAGCCCACACTCTTCATATCCACAAACTCTGGAGCATCTGCTACCGCCAGGAACATGTCTGGGCAAGTGAGCATGGGTCCTGCCTTTATTCACCACCACCCTCCCAAAAGTCGAGCAATAGGCAATAACTCTGCAACCTCTCCTCGAGTGGTAGTCACTCAGCCCAATACGAAATACACTTTCAAAATCACAGTTTCTCCCAATAAACCCCCTGCAGTTTCACCAGGGGTGGTGTCCCCTACCTTTGAACTTACAAATCTTCTAAACCATCCTGACCATTATGTAGAAACAGAGAATATTCAGCACCTCACAGACCCGACCTTAGCACATGTGGATAGAATAAGTGAAACACGGAAACTGAGTATGGGATCTGATGATGCTGCCTACACACAAGGTAATATGAATACTGAAGGTGGGATAGTTTTCCATGCTGGGCTTGTTGGTGTACATTTTTCACAGCGGAAATGGGTGTTAGCATTATTATTGCATTGTTTAAATATTGCCCCAAATCTTAACATTTGAGAGTATTCATATACATTTTAATTTTATTTTATTATTATAAAACTGGAAGTTTGAATAATTGGGTTATCAGCTCTTCAGAGTAATCAGCTCTGGTTGGTTGATTTGTTAATGCTTGTAACATTTTTCAGTTAATCTTATACCTGTGGTGATGCTGACTTTCCCTTTAAATTTTCTGTAAAAATTTCTGGAAACACATTTGAATAAGCAACTCATTAACTCTCTTGACTAATATGGTAAACTTGCCTTCTTTGACCAGATATTTGAAGAGTAAGTAATTCTTGGCTGGCCATGGTGGCTCACGCCTGTAATTCCAGTACTTTGGGAGGCCGAGGTGGGAGGATCATTTGAGCCCAGGAATTTGAAACCAGCTGGGGCAACATAGGGAGACTCTGTCTCTACAAAAAGTTTTGAAATTAGCCACACATGGTGGCACGCACCTGTAGTCCCAGTTACTTGGTAGACTTAGGTAGGAAGATAGCTTGAGCCCAGGAGTTTGAAGGTTACAGTGAGCTATGACCATACCACTCTGCTCCAGCCTGGGCAACAGAGTGAGACCCTTTCTCTGGGGTGGGGGTGGGGAATTCTTCATTTTTCTAATACAACATTTTAGTCTTATTTTATATTAAAGTCTGTTGCTGCTAAGTCTTAGAATAATTTACCTCAAAGAAAATTTGAATCTTGTTCGTGGTATTTGTCCCTTTCGTCCTCCCTTAAATGCTGGTTAAGATATTTCTTTTTATTTGGAATTACAAGACATTACTTTTAAATCTATTTTGATTGATTATCCTTTTCTGAGATAGACTAGTTGATATTGGCATAATACTAAATAATATCTATATTAATTCAAAAAGAGAAATTTGTCGTATGTTTTATCTGACTTCTTAAGTTACATAATTTTCAGTAGGACTGTTTAATTCATTTAGATGAGAAGGTGAAAGTTGTTCGTTTTCTTGAATATTTATGTCAGTTTGTAGATAAACTGAGTCTTTTAGAATAAGGGTGTAACTTAGTCATCTGTGTATCTGCAGTGAATCGTTTGATGTATCAGATGTAAGTTGGAAAATACATCACCCTCAGGCAGCATGCAGCCCCTACTATCACTAGTATCCTCATCCTTTTTTACATTTCTGATATAGTGATTTTACTGCTGAGTCTCTTAGGGGGTCCTGATTGTTTTGGCTTATTTTATGTTTCAAACATATTGGTAATCCAAGCTCGGTTGTGGTGCTTTTGAATTCCGTTATCATTCATGGAGCTTTAAAAAAATTAGCTGGGTACAGTGATATCCCCCTGTAGTCCCTACTTCTCAGGAAGCTGAGGTGAGAGGACTACTTGAGCCCAGAAGTTTGAGGTTGCGGGCCACCACTGCACTCCAGCCTGGGTAACATACTGAGACCTCCCTCTCAAAAGTAAAGTGCCACGGCTCAGTCCAAACTTTAACTAAAGTGAAGCCTAGGTATGTGTGTGCATGTTATTTGTGTGTGTGCATTTTAGGGGTACATGAGTGATATCACAGTCTTCTGCCCATAGCCAATGGGCAGAATTGCCCTAGAAATTGTGTTAAAACTTTCATTTTCCTGGCCAGGCACGGTGGCTCACGCCTGTAATGCTGGCACTTTGGGAGGCCAAGGTAGGTGGATCATCAGGTCAAGAAATTGAGACTAGCCTGGCCAGCATGATGAAACCCCATCTCTACTAAAAATACAAAAATTACCTAGGCATGGTGGCACACACCTGCAGTCCCAGCTACTCGGGAGGCTGAGGCAGGAGAATTGCTTGAACCTGGGAGGTGGAGGTTGCAGTGAGCCAAGATTGTGTCATTGCACTCTAGCCTGGTGACAGAGTTACACCCCACAAAAAAAAAAAAAAAAAAAAAAAAAAAAAACTCATTTTCCATATATCTGCGATTAACTACAAACATGTTTGTATAGTTTCAGTTTATAAATGTTATATACTATTATTTTTTTCACTGGTAACTTATTTCTCCTCTTCTCCCAGAGTCGTCTTTTCTTCCTCTCCTTCCATCAGAACATGAGGTTTCCTATGTTTGGATAGTTTCTGATTTTTAAGTAGCAATTTTTTTTATGAAGATAATTTGGTAAGGGAAATTTTCAAGTAAAGTAGGCATTCACATTTAATAACATTACAAAGATATTCATATTTAACTAGAATGTGAAAGTAAAGTGTTTCTTAAACTTCCTATCTCCAATTTCCCTCCACCTATTCTTTTTTTTTTTCTTTTTTTTTTTTGAGACAGGGTCTTGCTCTGACGTCTAAACTGGAGTGCAGTGGCGCGTTCGAAGCTCCCTGTAGCCTCAATCTCCTGGGCTCAAGTGATCCTCTCACCTTAGCCTCCCTAGTAGCTGGATTGCAGGTGCACACCACCACATCCAGCTAACTTTTTGTGTTTTTCTGCAGAGACAACATCTCCCTATGTTGCCCAGGCTGGTCTTGAACTTCTGGGCTCAAGTGATGTGCTTGCCTCAGTCTCCCAAAGTGCTGGGATTACAGGTGTGACCTCCATACCTGGTCTGTGACTTCTTACCACCCCTATCATTACTACTCTGGCCTGAGCCATCATCACTTTTCAAGTGGATTATTGCAGTGACCTACCTGGTCTCACCCTTGCCTCCTGTGGATTTCTTTCAACTCGGCATCCAGGGAGTTATTATTAAAAACATGAATCAGATCATATCACTTTTCTGCACATGATCACTTTCTATTTCATTCAGAGTAAAAGCTATGAAGCCTTACAAGATCAGCAGCTTCTCCCCCATCTCTTTTGCTTTTGCTCACCAACTGCTCACTGTGTTCCAACCCTCCTGGCCTTCTTACTCTCTTCCTTAAACATAGAAGGCAAACCTTAGGGCCCTTTTACTTGCACTAGTATTACTTTTCAGATTAAAACATTGAAGAACAGATACGTTAAGTAACTTGTCAAAGAACAAGTGGCAAAGTCAAAATTCTAACTAGGAAGTTAGCAAAGCCCACAATATTAACCACTACAATATAATGTCTTTCTTTACTGATTTTCAAAATACACCCTCTGGAAAGATACTTCAAGTGTATCTTGTAGCTTCATGCATAGCCAATGTACAACAAACACTGTGGGGGCCACACGTGCCTCAATTTGAGAGCTAAAAATCCATTAATTAAAACAAAACAAAACAAAAACAGGCAACCATAGCAAACGATATGACAGTAAATAGATAACAACAAATAGAAATGACTTGAAGCAGTAAAGTAACACCTGGATAGAACTAGAGAGCACCTTCAGAAGGTACTTGAAAGTAAAGATTTAAAAAACTTTCTGTTGAGAGAAGTCTCTGGTTGAGAGCTTAAAGCCTACCGGGAAAGCAGGTTTCTCCAGAATCTGCCACTCAAATTGCTTCTCTTAACTAACAGCCTTCAGACAGCTCTAAACCTTGATAATCACCTTCTTTAAACATATATACAGAATTTTATAACATTTATGTGACTACAGTCTTGCATTACCTGTGTGTGTGCACACTGTTTTGGGGTTGGTGCTGTACTCCAACTTTTCTTCCCCTTATTTCTGTTTACTATGGAACTGGTATTGATCCAGATCGACCTATCACCCAGTGACACAAATCTTTTTTTTTTTTTTTTTTTTTTTTATATGGAGCCTCACTGTTGCCTAGACTGGAGTACAGTGGCACGATTTTGGCTCACTGCAACCTCCGCATCCCAGGTTCAAGCAATTCTCCTGCCTCAGCCTCCTGAGTAGCTGAGATTACAGGCGCACACCACCACACCCAGCTAGTTTTTGTATTTTTAGTAGAGACAGGGTTTCGCCATGTTGGCCAGGCTGGTCTCAAACTCCTGACCTCAGGTGATCCACCTGCCTCAGCCTCCCAAAGTACTGGGATTACAGGCGTGAGCCACCGAGCCCAGCTTAGTGACACAATCTTTATCTAGTGTTTCATTCACTTAATTCAAGACAAAAGAGGCCTTTGCTGGAAAATACATCTTTTCTGCTTTTACCCTACATAGTTCACAAACACTCTCTGCAGTTATTAAATGGGGTAGCCTGAATAATCCTGATCTTTAAGCAAGGATCTTTTCTAAACTCTGGGTGGTATGGGTAAGAAAGAGAAAAGAAGTATCTGTGTCTCCTGCAGTGAAACTGATCTTTCTAATTCTCCTGGAAATACTGTTTTAGAGTAGAAACATAAGTTGAGCCAGGTCGTAGAATCATAAGAAAATATTTTTTCCAGATTGAGGAGGGAACATACATACATAAATTTGGTAACCAAATGCATTCTTTTTCTTTTAATCCACCATTTGAAATCTAAAAATACTATGATAAAAATTGTTAAAAATTAAAATTTCTGTTGGTGAAAGAAATAGTTTGATACACCCTCTGCTATAGAATGAGCAGAAGAAAAAGAAGTAAATTAATGAAACATCAAGATCCCACTCATCTCAGCACTAAG
Organism: Cacajao melanocephalus; assembly: GCA_963573385.1. Taxonomy (NCBI): domain Eukaryota; kingdom Metazoa; phylum Chordata; class Mammalia; order Primates; family Pitheciidae; genus Cacajao; species Cacajao melanocephalus. The sequence goes on from CAUYLG010043642.1 coordinate 65,753, forward strand.
CCTATCAGCACCACCATCCCTCCTAAAGGAAATAAATTAAACTTGATTCCTTAAGAATCAAGTACTACAGGAATCAGACAAAAATGAGTACCATTAAGGTTAAAGAGAAATTTTCAGTTTAAAGTTTGTAGATATGAAGGAAATTCTTATTTTATGCATTAAGAACATATATAGAAGTGAAATTTTCTTACTGTTAGTCAGTGGTCACATATAGCTACATTTTTCCCCCTTAATTCATACCCCCCAACTCTAGCTTCCAAAAAATATTGAAAACTATCATTCAGCATATTCTGAGACATTCTAATGTCGTCTTTTCATAGTGATATGCCTGTTATAACACTGGCAACTTTTATAGGTATGGAGGACAAAGTGCATTATGCATTCCAACAAATTTTCATGGTGTAGAGAAAAAAGGCCTACTTTCTTATTTTGCTGCAGGAGCCAGGAACTCTTAAAAAAACTAACATTACTGCCAAATACGATTTCCACAGAAATCCATCTGTGGTATTGACTTAGCTGGTAAACTGTTTTTATTATTTAAAGAAAAAAATTACATATATAAAATTTAAAATATTTTTAATGATACTTTAATTTTTTTTTCCTAGTTATGTTTAAGGTCCTACCATATAGTGTTAAGCAGTAGCCTTGACTTTGAACCTAAAATACAAATACAAGTAAGAAAAATTATGAGTTGAAAATTAGCTTCTTGGATTTCGTGTTTCTCATTCCTTACTGTTTTTCACTAGTACATCTCTCCAAATCACAACATGTTTCTTTTTAATGAGATTTAATAAGAAATGCTCATTGTGGCACAAACTCAGTGAGCAAGATAGTATTTTCAAAAGAATTTTACTTAGTTCAGATTCTAAAACATATACTTTGTTTAACTTTATGTATCTGTCAATTGGAAATGCCTTTTTGTTCTATGTTGACATTGAAGTCACATTATTAAATAACAGCCTGGTTCAATAGCATGTGCCTGTAATTCCAGCTACTCAGGAGTCTGAGGCAGGAAGACTGCTTGAGTACATGAGTTCAAGACTAGCCAAGGCAGTGTAGCAAGATTTTGTCTCTAAAATAATAAACTCAATAATTAAGACTAGTTGATATTGGACCACTTACAGAATATTTTTTTTTCAAATTATCCCTAGTACTTGTAAGTTCTTTCCAGTCTTAAGACTAAATACCTTTTTAATTTGGGATAAATGTCAGGGTTGGAAGAGACTTTAAAGGGCATGAAGAATTCTCTTCCAGAGGTTATCTAGTCCATGTACCCATCCAGCCTATCAAGTATAAATCCATTCTGTACTTTAATTCCTATGAGACACAAGCTGCCTCTTAAGGTAGCATATTCTGTTTTTGGAGAGCTCTATCTACTAGCTAGTTATTTCTTATATTAAACCAATACCTTTAAAAAGTGTTATGAAAATAACACACATAGTAAAAGAAATTTTTTAAAAACAGAAATACAATAAAAACGTGTCTCCTTTCAAATTTTGACCTGTTACTTCCTCTAGCTTTTCCATTATTTAACTATTAGAGGTTTTCTCCATTGGCAGTTGTTTATCCCCTTCCCATTATATTCACTCAGTCCCCTTCCTGTTATATTGTCCTTCCCATTACATTTATTCCCATTATATTCACATACACATACATGTGTGTATGTATGTATGTGTATACATATACAGTTTTTAAAGCAGGAACACATACCCATGGGTCTGTGAGCATGTGGGATAATACAATACATACATATACAACGTGTCTGACAGACATTCACTAAATGTAAGAACAATATACATTTTGCTTAATATATTAAGATATTTAAATCTATTTTATTCTTTAAATTTTTTAATGTTTAGTCATTATTTTAACAGCTTTATTGAGATATAGTTAATATACAGTGCAGTTGACTTACAGTGTATGTCAATTTTTATTCACTGATATGTATATCCATCACCAAGCCAGTAGAACACTTCCATTTCCTCTGAAGGAAACCTCATAACCTCCCTATCCCATTGCCCCCCCCTCAGCACTAGGCAACCATAATCTACTTTCTGTCTCTAAATTTACGTATTCTGGACACTTGATAGAAAATGGAATCTGGTCTTTTGTGACTCATCCATGGTGTAGCAACATGTTCGTTCCTTTTCTATGGCCAAATACGCCATTATGTAAGTATATTGCATTTTGTTTATTCATTCATCAGTTGACATTTTTTTTTCACCTTTTCAGCAGTGGAATTGTTGCCATACTGTTTTCCAAAGTGACTGTACCATTTTGCGTTCTCACCAGCTGTATATGAAGGTTTTGATTTTTCTGCATTTTCACCAACACTTTTATCTGACTTTGTGCTACTTGCCATCCTTGTGGCTGCAAAGTATTTCATTACGGTGTTGCTTTGCATTTCCCTATTGGCTAATGATGTCAAGCATCATTTCGTGTGCTTATTGGCTATTTGCGTATTTTCTTTGGAGAAATGCCTATTCATAACTTTTGCCTACTTTTAAATTAGGTTATTCGTCTTTATCATTAAGTTCTATGTCTTTATTGTTAAGTTCTGTGATTTTTTATATATTCTAGAAATAAGTACCTTAAATGATTTGCAATTTTCTACGATTCTGTGTATTGTCTTCTCACTTTCTTGATAGTGTCTTTTAAGCACAAGTTTTTTCTTTGGCTGAAGTACAAACTCTATGCATTTTTTCTTTTATTGCTCTTGCTTTTGGTGTCCTAAGAATCAGTTTCTAAATCTGAGGTCATGAAGGGAAAATAGGGTAAATCTTTACCCCTATTTTCTCTCCTAAGAGTTACATAGTTTTAGTTCTTATATTCTGGTCTTTGATCTTTCATCTATTCTGATTTACTTCTATATCATGGCATGAGGTGTAAGGATCCAACTTCATTCTTTTGCATGTGGCTATCCAAGTATCTCAGCAGCACCATTTGTTGAAAAGACTTTTTCTCCTCATTGAGTGATCTTGGCACCCCTGTAAAAAACCAGTTGATTGGGATGGGCGCGATGGCTCACGCCCTAATCCTAGCACTTTAGGAGGCCGAGGCGGGCGGATCACGAGGTCAGGAGTTCGAGACCAGCCTGGCCAACATGGTGAAAGACAGTCTCTACTAAAAATATAAAAATTAGCCAGGCATGGTGGCAGGCGCCTGTTATCCCAGCTACTCAGGAGGCTAAGGCAGGTTAATCACTTGAAACCAGAAGGTGGAGGTTACAGTGAGCCGAGATCACACCACTGCACTCCAGCCAGGGCAAAAGAGCAAAACTCCATCCCAAAAAAAAGAAAAAAGAAAATAAAAAACAGTTGACCATAAAAATGTGAGTTCATTTCTGGACTCTCAATTCTTTTCCATTGTTCTATACGCCTTAAGTAGTTGCTAATCTTGTTTTTACAAACAGTGCTGCAATAAAAATCCTTGTGTATACATATTTGTACCCATATCCAAATATCTTGGCAGACTGAGATTACTAGGAGTGAAACTGCTGTGTCCAAGGATATATGTGTTTTTAATTTTGATAGATGTATCATTTAGGCTTGGTTATGTTACAGTAACAAGCCATGTCTTAAAAACAACAAAGGTTTATTTCTAGCTCACATTTCTTGTCCAATATAGATTAGCTGGTGGCCTCTGTTCCTCGTCATTCTCACCCAGGGACCCAGGTTAAGGGAAGCTCTGTCTCTGTGTGCTTCCATGACCAAGGAAACATAGCAGGTGAGCAGTGGCTCTGTAAGCCTCTGCTTCAACACGTTACTCTGTAGCTAAAACAAAGCATGTAGCCACACATTAATTCAGTGGAAACAGAGAGGCACAGTTCTACCACATACCTGGGAGACAGAGAGCCAGAAGAATGTGGGGAAGGACACTAACAACTACCAATAAATGTTGCCAATTTCAATTTTGAGGCTCTCTATATATTTTACCAGTTTATGCTCCCGTACTTATAAATGGGGAACATTTTTAGTAATATTTATAAGAATATTCTTTCCTTCTTCCCTTCCCCACTCATCATGTTTGTAGGTGATTGAAAAAAATATGTCAGTTTAATAGGTAAGAATGTATTGTTGCTTTGGGTTTTTAAAATTTTTATCTTTTGGGAGGAGCTTAAATAAAATTTTCATCTTTAAATATGATTGAGGCTGAACATCTTTTCATGTGTTCTTTTTCCAGCGATTTGTATTTCTCATCTTGTGAACTTGCCTATTTTTGTAAAATGCTTAGTCTATTCTTTCTACTTTGTTATTACTTTTTACTTATTCACTAAAATTTTTCTGCCATATAAATTTTTTACTTTTACATATTCAGACTTCTCGGTCTTTTACTCTTATGGCTTCTGGGTTTTGAGTCTTATTTAGAAAGCCTTTCCCTATTCCAAGATTTTGAAAGGAGAATAATAAATCTTATGGTATATTTTCTCTTTAGTGTTACCTTGAAACCATATTGAACTGGTTTCATGGCATCCCTTCAGAAACTTGGAAACAGCTACCATATCTTCTTGTAAAGTGTAAACCTTTCTAAGCCACAAACACTCCCACTTCCCATATGGTTCATCCTGTTACATTGTTTTGAGGCTCTTGATACCTCTATCCTGTTTTCATTCTGTCTAAAATAAAAAGTTTTAGATAATATCTATATCTTAATGCTGTAAGATTACATGCACAGTCTTAATTATGTAGAATAAAGGCCAGCAAATTATCTAGCAAGAGATCTCACCAGTTATGATAAAATGACATTCATCTCTTATTAATACCTTTTTATAATTTAAGTTTCTTAAAAATAATCACAGAGATGAAGCATCATTCTTCATACTTTTGTTTTACATCTGTTGCCCAAATTACGGGCCTAGTTGCAGCACTGTTACAAGATCTGACTTCAAACTGCCTTTAAAAATGACAAAATAGATTAAAACAATTTGCTTTAAAGTTATAATTGCCATCTTTGAATCTTTTATGACTCAATCATCAAATAAGTAACTATGGTAATACAGTGATATATAAAACAGATGATTCCTGTTGTCAACAAAGTTACAGCCTAGCAAAATCTTAATTTATTTTAGAAGCTGACATTGTACTGTCCTAGGTACAATGACTTAGGCATGACTTAGGCTTGTGTCTGACTTAGACATGTAAAATTGTCATTACAGACAAAAAACAAAAAAATACTAGAAGTAAGTACCTATTAGGTTTTTCAATAGCAAAATTTTCTTTTTTCTCATTTAAACAAGCTTAAAATCTTTATAAGTCTCTAGTACATTTTACAGTGACATAGGTCCCTTTTCAGTAAGCAAATTCTTATGTGTTTATTTTTAAACTTCTGGAGAAATTTGATACTATTTACAGTAAAGAATAACTAAAATTAATGAAACTAACACTATCTAGAACTTCAAGTGTGTTTTCTAAATTTCAAATAAATTCAGTAAGAAATTTTCTCCCTTGTTCATGAGCTGACAAAAGTTGGGTAAGTACTGAGCTTTCTGTATAAAACATTTAGAATGCTTGCAGCAGTGGTTTAAGAGCCCTGGTGCTTGAATTCGCTTAGTACTCACTTATTTTAACAACCACAAGAGAGCGTTACATGCTTAAATTGCCTTTATCCATTAAAATTTAACTTTGAAAGATTTAAAAGATACTGAATATTTTTTTCTTTACCTGCAATATATGATCAAGGTGTTAAATACACCACTTACTTTTATTTCCTTGGTAGAACCAGCATTATATAAAAAAGCCACCTATCTACAGCATCAGCATCTTAAAAGTCTTGCCATATTTTGTAATGCATTAAACTTTGGTAAGTGAAAAGCAGTAAAGCTAAGGAGACATCAAAATAAATGTCAAGTTTTTGTTTTATCAGTTTCTATTTCTTGGACTTAAAATTTATATTTTGCTCTATTCATTAAAAACCAAATTGTCATTATTTCACATTTAATAGATCTTTATCTAGTGCCTACAGTTTTCAAGGTGTAAGACTCGATGTTAAGTGGCATAAAATTGAATTCAGTTTTTACCCTCAGAGCTTTAGGTTTAATTGAAAAATATATTTGATAATGAAAAACCTGAAATACTCAATTTTTCCAATTGCAAGATGAAATGAACTAGTCTAACAGAAAAAAGATTATCTTTTAATGTGGTGATGATTTATAAATACAAAGTAATAATATGTAACCTCTTAAAATTGTTTCCTTAACTTTTTTTCTGTCCTTCACACTTCACTCATGATAATTTTATTTAATGCCTTTTGAAAAGGTACAAAATTTAACTTCATTACTTTTCAAATTATCTTCGATTTCAGAATAGTGAAAACTTAATGTATATTTGGCTGAATAACTAAAACATCATTACAGTGTAAATATCACAGATGAAATTGCAGCAAGCCTTTATGCCTTATTATTATGGTTTAACTACTTGTATATAATTAGATATTTTAATTTTAACAGGGTATACATATTTTTATACATACGTTTATATATGCTCAATATATATTGTAGTATATTTCTGCATGTAATTACATATATGTATTATAAAACATATATAGATCTATATCAAGCTTCATTGTAGCTTTTAAAATATATTTATGCTGTTTTATCGCCTTTAAATTGTTTTCTGCTAACTTCTTGCTTGATAAATAAGGCTTTCACTGACAACACTTAGACTACCAACACCTCTTACTTTCTCTTCACTTCGCTTCCCAACTTGTGTCATCTTTATTTTTACTTCCATAATATGTATTCATAGTAGATAATGTTCACATTTTGTTTGTAATTTTTGTCTCAGTCTGTTCAGGCTGCTATAACGAAATACTGAGTAATTTATGAACAATAGAAATGTATTGTTCACAATTCTAGATGCTAGGAAGCCCAAGATCAGGGCACCAGCAGATTTGGTGTCTGGTGAGGGCCCTTTCCTCATAGTTGGTATTTTCTCTGTGTCCTCATATGGCAGAGAGGGGAGAGGGGGAGAACAAGCCACCCCAGGCCTCTTTGATAAGGGCACTAATCCCCTTCCAGAGCACAGAGCCCTCCCTACTTAATGACTTCCCAAAGGCCTTAACTTCTTAACACCATCACAGTGGGGGTTATGTTTCAACATGCAAATTTCGGAGGAACACAAACACCTAGACCATAGCAGTTATATATTGTGCTTGGTTTGTAGGTTGATTATGAAAGCTGAAACTTAATAAATGGTGCATAGATATGTGTGTGTGTATATATACACATACATACATACATACATACATATGTGTGTGTGTATGTCAGACTATTAAATGTTCACGGCAGAGCCCAGTCATTTATCTGTTTTCCTTGGAATTTTTAATTTTTGTTGTTCTTGTTTTCTGCCTTTATCATATCCTTTCAGCACCTCCAAGATACCAGCTGTTCCTTTTTCCTGGAGTCCTTTCTTCCCTGTTATAAATTAGAGTCACCATTCTTGGATCTTATATTATCATCCTTCTTGGTTTTTGCCTTCATTTTGCTAGAATGTTTCTTTAAATATTTTCCTAATGAGACTTGGGAGATAAATTCTCTTAAGTCCTTAAATATCTGGAAATCCCCTCATATTTTTAGCTAGATATAGAATTATTGGTTGAATATCATTTCTCCTCAGAAAAATGTTGTGATTTCTTTATCCCTGAGGAAATCTAATGTCAGTATGATTCTTGTACCTTTGTATATGATCTACTTTCTTCCTTTCTGGAAATGTTTAAGATCTTTCTTTGTCTTTAGTAGTCTGAAATGTTACAATGGTGTAGGTTTTTTGTTTTGTTTTTTTAAATCATCCTGTCCCACATTTAGTGGACTCCTCCATTTTAGAGGCTAGTGTCTCCCTTCAGCCCTGGGAAATTCTTTTCTGATCCCCACTGTGGTTTTTCCATTGTCTCTTTCTAGAGCTTCTCTTGTTCAGCTATTCAATGCTATCTATTTCTCATTACATCTTCAGCATATTTCATATCTTTGTCTTTCTTAGGGGTGTCTGGGACAGGGTGTCACTGTTGCCCAAGCTGGAGTACAGTGGTGCTATCTCGTCTCACTGCAGCCTCGACTTCCCAGGCTCAAGTGATCCTTGCAGCTCAGCCTCTCAAGTAACTGGGACTACAGGCATGTACCACTATGCCTGGCTAATTTTTTAATTTTTTTGTAGAGAAAGTGTCTCCCTTTGTTGCCCAGCCTGGTGAAACTCATAGGCTCAAATGACTCTCCCTCTTAGGCCTCCCCAAAGGGCTGGCATTACAGGCATGAGCCACCATATCTGGCCCCTCCTTGTCTTTCCATTCTACATTTTAGGAGATTTCCTTAAATTTTTTCCCAACTCACATACGAAATTTTCATTTTAGCAGTGATGTTTTTAATTTCCAAGAGCTAGTTCTCTGATTCTTTTTCAAAGAAGATTGTTGTTGTATGGGTACAATAGTGTCTTAAATCTCTTAATGGTGTTAATCAGAATTTAAGTTCTCATCTCTTTACTGTGTTGTCTTCACTTAATCTGGGTTTAGTTTTTTTTCTTTGTTTATGCAGCCCTTTCACATTCATATCAGATTTTCTTCAAGTATGAGGTGATCCTTGGCTGTTAGTTTATATTTTAAGGATGAAGTACTATGAAGGCTGGCTGAAAGCCCTGGGTATGAAAGTGAGACTTATCACTTGGCTGACTTGGCTTTATGTTGAGTAAGTGAAGACTCAGCTACAACAAGAGAACACTCCCTCATCATCACCTAGTGTTCTTTGTATAGGGGGGTCAGGGTGGGAAATGTAGGGGTGGAGGAGAGACTTAAAAATAAACCTGCAGCTACCTGCCCTTTAGGATAGGGGGAGGTTGACTGTTCCATAGATGGATAGCTAATTAAGCCTCTGTGTTCTGGCCCGGTCCTAACTCCTGCCTTCTGTTGTTACCTGCACTTTCCAAAGTCAAGAGCCTTTTTAGGTTTCTGCAGGGCAGATGGACTGCCATTTAGTCTACAGCACTCTCTTTGTCCATGAGACTTCAGCTTTCTCCACTCCTTCATTTGGCTGTCATTTCATCTGCTTCTAGCCTTCCAGAAACTTGTTGACATCCGTTGTCAGTTAATTGCCTTCTTCTTAATTGTTGGTGGATTGTACCTTTTTCATTCATACCTCATTTTTATGGGGTTTCAAGAGACAGAAGTTTCTTTCAATATAATACTCAGTCAGCCATCTTTAAACGAAAGGCCTGGCTAATGTAATTAAGTCATATTTATCTATGTGTAAATAAATCACAAAGTTAAGAGAATTTTTCTTTATTGAAGTCTGTGTAACAAATCATCCCTCTGTCTGAGTATCTATTACTAGATTGTGCATGAGCCTAGTTCATCTATATGTGTGGTTTGTATGATTTTGTTTATAACTTTTTCTTTACATGCCAATACAAACAAAAACCAAAATGCCAGTATAAGTGATTATCTCTTCACTATTTACAGTCATTCTTTATAATTTAGATATGAATTTTTAGTTTCACCTAATAACAATGGCCCTTGCTTTGTAAACCTGCCTCTCTTTCCAACCTATCTTCTTTTGGGCTCTTGAAGTACAATTGTCATTTTTCTTTCTCTCTATTCAGCACTAAACCTTTTTTAATTTATTGGAGGCTAATTAGAGCAAAAGTTGTCTTTGCTGTTTAATTATCCTTCTTCAGTATGAGTCTAATAACATTGTTTCATAATGGGTATTAGGTATTATTTTCTACAGTCAATGTTAAATTTGCAGATAAAACTCACAGAGAAGAGTTTAGACTTAGCTGAATTTTTATAGTGATTTTTAGAAATTCACTTTGACCCCTTTTTTTTGTGTAATTCATCTTTCTCAGATTCCTATCTAAAAATCTCAAACCGCAAATGAAAAGTGAACTAAACACATAAAAATTCAGCCACTTAGAAGAAAAAATTGCTAAGAAATAGAGAACCACTTTCCTAGCATATTCATAGCATTTTTAGCTTGTTTATAACAGTCATACCTAGACAGATCAACCAACTAGGTATGGCATTTCTAAATAATATAGTCATCGTAACTCTAAAATTTTATTTAAACTGGAAATAAATGCCTCGTAAATAAGTTGTAAGTAATTGTAAGTAGATTTGCAATATTTTACTTTAGATTTTCAGACTGATCATAAGAGATAACTTGCCTTTACTCCCAAAGGTAAGCCACATCTTCAGCCATTGCTAAAACCCCTTTCTTTGTGAATTTCTAAGGATGCAATACTTATTTCAGAAATATTCTGAAGAAGTTACTCTTTAACCTCAAAACACCTCACAATCATATGTGTAGCAACTGTGGCTCCTTCAGGTCTCCTAAATCATCTTTGAATCAGATTTCTGCCTGCTGTTAAAGTCAGTCTCCTGCTAATATTGGCCTTCTCTATATCTCTCAAACTCTGTGATTTACTTTCTTGTTTTGATAGAAATATTAGGAATATAGGATTGGGGATTGCTGGTGGAGCTGTGACTGGGAAAATGTTCAGCCTTACCCTGGAATGTATGCTTGATGATGTATTAGTTGGAAAATAAAGTAGATTTTTTAATACTGTATAATAGTTTTATTTTTCTCACTTTACTATTTTTACATTTTATAGACAAATATTTTTTATCTGCATAAAAATAGAAAATAACAGTTTTATATAAAATTAAAAATTAAAACCACAAAGAAATACATGATTGTTATTATGACAGTATAAGTGTCGATGTCATTATTTAAAGAGTAAAAATGTATGCAAAATTCCTCCTCCCTTTTACAAAAGATTGAGAATTTCTTTTTTCCTGGCAGCAAGTGAAATATTGAAGTACTAATATTTTTACACTCTTCAGATCTGAAGACATTAAGTTAGTCACAGATTTGTTTTGCAATTATGAATTTTAAAACATTTTTGTGCTATTTTAAGTTCTTTCTTAAAGGCAGTAGCATAAAATCATGAATATGGAAAACAGCAGACCTCATAAAAATATTTGGTGGTATAATTCTTTTTGTATCATACTTGTGTATCACCATTAATCAGGGGAGAAAACAACTAAATAATTTTTTCTTAATTAAACGACATAGACTGATAAAAAATGAATGTGATCAGTCAGTGTCTGAAGATCAGCCGCACGTAGCAGTTCTGCCTGATTTGTTTGATTTTCTGATACCAACACAAATATTTAGACTTTAGGCTAGCGAGATATGTATGAAAGTTGACTCAATAAAAACTTCACATAGAAAACAAGTTTTAAAACAAAAATGAACATTAAACTTCTAAGGTACAAATGACCAATAATTTTATCTTTCTTCCTTTGAAGATACTGTAAATTCTATGAAAAATTCATTTATAAAAACACAACAAAAAATGAATAACATGAATTTTATTTTCTTTTATAAGTTTTTTTAAATACAGAAAAAAACTACCTGGCTTTCTGATAACTATAACCTCAGTAAGTAAAACAAATATTTTATATATAATTTGAGGCAAAGTAATGAGTTTCTTGAATCAACTAGAGAAAGTCATATTCCTTTACCTATGTCATGCATAAATGATGGTAATAAGTGAAGAAAAAAGAAAAAGCATCTGATCATGTATGAGGACTGTCTTTATTCAAATTATGATGAAAAATAAAATGAAAATTGCCAAAGAAAATGAATAAAATATGATTTTTTAAAAAGCGTAAGGGAATCACATAGATGAGAAAACATTTTCATTCTAGGAATCTAAAACAAATGTGTTTCTAGGTTTAAACACACACACACACACACACACAATTAATTGAGACATGTCTCTCGTCTTGGCTAAAACTTTAATATTATGTTTCCCTAAAAGCATTTTAAATATGAAAGCCAAGATTCCTCAGCTCTTGATGATATACCAGAAGAGTATACTTTATTATATTTTTAAGACTACAAGCATCTTGTCAACTCCCTAGGCCATAAGAGGATGGTGCAAAACCTTCCTAGCTGTCTATTTGTCATCTGAAGCTAGAGCTTCTGTATATTATTTTATATTGTTATTTTACTCAGCTATTCTTACAACCACAGTGTCCAAATTGTACTAATAATTTGTCACTATATTCTCTTTCAAAAAAGTAAAAATGGAAACATAAATTTTACTCTGCTCAGATATCCATTGCAGAGACTTAATATAATAATATAAATGAATTAAAAGAATGTGTTGTAGTAAAATTATGCTTTAAGATTACCGGAGAAAGAGATCAAAGATGCCTCCTCTCTCTCTCCTCTCTTCCTTGTCCTTAAGATTTCTGTCTCTTACGATTCATTCCAAACCACTACCAGAATGGCTAACAAGTCCACCTTGCCTGTATTCCCATGCCGTTTGTCGCCCAGGCTGGAGTGCAATGGTGCGATCTCGGCTCACTGGAACCTCCACCTCCCAGGTTCAAGCAATTCTCCTGCCTCAGCCTCCTGAGTACCTGGGACTACAGGCGCCTGCCACCACACTCGGCCAATTTTTTTGTTATTTTTATTAGAGACAGGGTTTTACTGTGTCAGGATGGTCTCCATCTCCTGACCTCGTGATCCGCCCCCAACCTCGGCCTCCCAGAGTGCTGGGATTACAGGCATGAGCCACCACACTTTTTAAGGGGACAGATTTAAAGAAAACAATGAAGGAGGTGCATAAATATTTGAGAATCAACATTCTCAAATCTGTAAGAGGATTAATAGCTATCTGCCAGTCTCATATAATAATTCATGCTTAATACCTTAAACAACAAAAAGAGTAAAGAAAAACACATTTCTAACCATTTTCATTTAGTGTTAGCTTATATAAGGAATGTCATATATGCAAAAATTATTTAATTTGAATCTTAAAATGAGTTATTTAATTTTTCTTATGCATATCTTTATGCTTTCATGTATGTTTATTATAAAATGATCAACTGCATATGTATATAGATATATACACACATATATACTATTCAGAAGAAAAAACAAGTGGAAAAGTATTGTTTTAAAGAGAAGACTGCCTATAACAGGTCAAATTTTCCTTTTAAAACTGTTTGCAAGTAATTTGCTAGTGCCTTGAAAGGTAAAGTAACTGCTGACTGATTTACAGTCTTTGCTAATCAGAAACACAGGAATATAAGCTGTTTGCATAATAAACTGGCACTATAGGATAATTAAAAAAAAAAAAAAAAGGAAGCCATGGCAAACCAAACCTTTATTTTTTTGTTGAGGTATATACCTTTTCAGTTTTTTAAATCTCTGACAGGAAAAACAGATCATTTTAGAATTTTTGCAATTAGAATTAAATGCATCTCTCAAAATAATTTAAATTCTTGGTCTGACATGAATAATCTGTACAGAAAATCCTTAAAATTGGCTTGAGTTAATAAGCCAGATTTAAACCTGGATCTGCTCCTTCAGCACTGCTCTTTTGCCAGTCAACTTCTTACTGTCCTTTGCTTGCAAGTATATAAATAACCTAATACTCTTAGTTTAGTAATTTATTAATATAATTTTATTTGATATGAACATTTTAGCTCTGCTTGATTAGATGAAGCAGGCACACACGCTTTAGCTGAGAAATTCCATTTTCTCGTTCTATATAAAGCAGCATCTAAAGCCGCAGAGAGGGGAAACAGTTACATTTTCAAAAATAGTTAAGCCAGACTGTTTCCTGGAGATACTTCATTTGTTTTTCATTTTCAGATACTACTGGCTCTTTTTGGTAAGGCTACACATTACTACTGACCAGTTTAGCTTTCCTGACTGTTAACAGACTATTCCACAATGAACCTGCCTTCACACTGCAGACATTGTGGAGATCATTTAACATACACATATTCTAAAATATATGCTCAAAGTAAAAAGATCCAAATTCACAAGAGTATGAAATATTTATTTAAAAAATCATCAGATTGTACAGTCTAGAAATAAAAGAAGATTCAAATTTGGTAATAAAAGAGCTATTTTCTCTAAACATTTTAAGAAAGACTTTGGAGTCCCAGAATGTCCTGGGGCTCAGTTATCTTCTCTGTTTGCAGAGAAGCAGTAGCCAGAGCTACTGCTGTGACTGGCTGGGCAATTCCATGGAGCTGCATCTTTGCAAGTTTCTTCTGTTCACCCTTTTGCTGTACTGTATCCAGTAAGAGTCTTCAAGTCACAGACACACGTGTACACAAATCTCTTGCCTTGAACTTTACAAATCATGCCCCCATTGTAGTAATACCTTAATGCATGACTGAGTTTCTCATAGTTCGTCATAGGCTTATTTTTACATTGTCCCTATTTTTGAGCAACCAGTTCAGGCTGATTTAGCTTAAATTCACCTTCATCATCAACCCAAGAAATAGAGTCTCGAGCATCCTTTATCAGTAAGAAGTTCTAGCAAAAACTGCTATAGTTGAATTTGGCCATTTTTTCCTGTTCTGTTCCCAGGTGAGCTTCTATCTTCTCCTGAAGTCCTCGGAGCTCTTTGTACTTTAGCTGCCTTTGCACTACTGTTTATAACTTTTAATAGTAGTAGGTGTGGTGGATTCCACTGATGATGGAATAATTTGCACAGGTTGATCAGTTGTAACTATTTCATTCATCTGTTGTTCTTGACTTGGCAATACATGATTTTCAGAGAAGTTCCAGATGACTCCAGAGAATTTCTCCCGGAGGAACCCACTGAAAAAAATCTTGGTTAAGACTACATAATTCTCTTCTGGAAATGTTGAGTGTGATGAGGTCTATATCGGTTATGCTGAATTCCTTCATTACCCAAGCCACCCAATGCAGGACTTGGTCTGTGGACCACTGTATGGGATCATAGGATATCCCAAGGCATTCTTGTTCTTTTCTATAGCCTTCCAGTGCAGCAGCCCATCTTGTTTACTTGTTCTGAAGTTTCATCTGAAATGTTTATGGTGTGTTTTGTGCCATCAAGAGTTATCACTTGAGCTTCTTCAACAAGATGTGCTTCTGATTCAGCATGGTGAACATCTGGATCAATAACACCTTCAATAGTGTCTACAGGTTTAACAGTTTCAAGGATGTTTAACTTTGGTTCAATTCCTTGGTAAAAAAATTACCTGTACACTAAGCTGTACAGTTCCATCTGTCTTCACTCCTTGGTCAAATAAACTTTGTTCTGGATCCAGCTAGGTATCTTGCAGGCAAATGTCATGAGCAGCCAGAGAACACTGTAGTCTTGGTTCTGGCAGTTTCTTTAAATCGCCTATTGGTTCATTGATGTCTGTGGCCTGGCTTACACATTCAGCTGATGTGTAGGTTTGTTCTACAGTGCTTTCTTGTGTGCACTCTTGTTTCTCTGTTCCATTAATCTCAGTTTCTGTCAGCTCCTCTGCTTTTCTTTTAGTCATGGCTGAAGTATTTCAAAGGATCAGTCCCTCCACTTCCTCCTCCTGTTTGGCTTCTGTCTCACCTAGAGCCATCCGATCGCAGACTGTCTCTGAGACGCTTCCTGTGTGGTGAGCATCAGATGACCATAAACTAGATTATTTTTATGATTTTCCATACACAGAGTTGTATACTAGCATTTTTTCCTTTTATCTTTAAGTAAAGCGCATCTGTATCTCATATGTTTTGACCTAAAGTCAGATTTTTTTCTGAAATAAATATATGAAGCTGCCCTCAAGATTTCCTTCTTTGGTTTTCAGCACTTTGACTATAATGTGTCTAGGTGTTTTGTTTTAGCATTATTTGGCAATCTATGAGCTTCTTAGATCTGTGATCTGTTGTATTTCATTAATGTTGGAAAATTTTTGGTCTTTATCACCTCAGGTATTTCTCCTGCCTTTTTTTTTCTCCTCATTTGCCAATTACACATAGACTGTTTGATATTGTTCTGCAGCTCTTAAGTTTTTTTGTTCTTTTTTTCACTTGTTTCTTGGCATGTCCAGTTTGGGTAATTTCTGTCTTCAGGTTCACTGATTCTTCTGTGTCCAGTGTGCTAAGTGTATCCAAGGAATTCTTTATCTCAAAGAATTTTTTTATTTCTAGAATTTGACCCGTTCATGATTTCTACCTCTCTCCTCAGATTGTGAATCTTTTTCTGCTTGTTGTCCACCTTTTAAACTAGATCCTTTAGCATATTCATCATAGTTATTTTTAAGTTTTCTGTCAGGTAATTCCAGCCACATCATCTTTGAGTATAGTTCTATTGATTGCTTTATCTCTTGATGATGAATTTCATTTTTCTCTTGCTTTTCTATACGTTTCATAATTTTTTATTGAATGTCATACATTGCATGTAAAGGAACAGAGGAGACTGAAGTAAATAGTATTTACACCCAGAAATGAGGACATCTCTTTTTTCTGTGAGGTTGTTATTATGAGGCATTGCATCAATTTAGTCAGAAGTGGAGCTAGGTTTGGGTTTTGTTGTTGCCTGTACCACAGTCTTCAGATACTTCCAGCAATTGACTGCTATTACTTTATGCCTCTTAGAGTGGTGCCTGAAGTGCAAGATATTTATTTTACTTGAGTCCTTTTATTTTGAACCCTTCTGTGCTATGATGAATCCCCGTTTTATTCAGAGTCCTTAATACTGTCAGCAAGGCTCTACATGATCTGGTAGAGGTCCAGATAGTAAATCATTTAGGATTTTGTAGGTCACATAATCTCTGTCACAGCTATGTAATTCTGCTGTTGTAAAATGAAAACAGCTATAGACAGCAAGTAAACAAAAGAGCAAGACTGTATTCCAGTAAAACTTGATTCATGAAACAGGCAGTGGGCTAGATTTGGCCCATTGGCATAGATCTATCCAGGGATAGATCACAAAAACATATAACAGTATTTGTAGTTTAATATGGCTTCCTAAATAGTTCATTCACGCTGCAAGACTGATTGCTTATTTTGTTTTTTTAAAAATCTTGGAAAATTTTTTCACAAAATATCTGAATATACAAAAATATAAGTGGTAGTTGGGATAATTTCATGCTAACATTGATGTGGTATGAAATCAGTCAGTCTGCCTGTTTAATTTGTTGCATACATCAAAATGGATTCAACCCATTCCACATTCCCTTCTAGAATATCTGTAACATTTTCATATTAGAAGCTTTATTCATAGACCACAACATGACACTGAAGTAAGAGAGCTTGTCCTTTTTGAGGGTTAATTGTGAATTAGATACACTAAGTAGGTTAATTGAAAAGACTAGAACTGTTAAGAGAAGTTATAGCCTAAAAATGCTGTCTTCATTCATAAAGTGAATTTCTCCAAATCCTAAAAAAAATCTAAAAAGTGGCATTTGCTTAAATAACTGAAACAATTTTTAAGTTAAAATTTTTGAAATTTGGCTAGGCACAGTGGCTCACGCCTATAATCCCAGCACTTTGGGAGGCCAAAGCAGGCAGGTCAGGAGTTTGAGACCAGCCTAACCAAGATGGTGAAATCTTGTCTCTACTAAAAATACAAAATTAGGGGATTTCCAACGCTGTGGAATCCCCTCCCACAGGGTAGGAGCTCCCTCCTGGATTTCCCCTCTGGAATCCCCTTCCACACTCTTCATGGAAGTCTTTCTCTTCTTTTCCTTTCCTTCTCTTTTCTCTACCTAAATAAAATCACCTTTCTGAAACAACAACAACAACAACAACAACAAAAAAAATACAAAATTAGCTAGGTGTGGTGGTAGTTGCCCGTAATCCCAGCTCCTTGGGAGGCTGAGGCAGGAGAATTACTTGAACCCAGGAGGCGGAGGTTGTAATGAGTTGAGATCGTGCCACTGCACTCCAGCCTGGGCAACAAGAGTGATACTCCATCCCAAAAAAAAAAAAAAAAAAAAAAAATTGAAATTTTAGATGCTTAAATTTACAATATTTTGTTTTAATGTGGCTTTGGGATTTTTGACAAATTCCTGTTTATTTTGTTTTTTCAAGTCTGCTTAAAGGTTAATAAATTAAAATGGGTGAGTCCTCATGTTTACTAATATGTATTGCAGCTCTGTTGGTACACCAGAAGGCCAGAATGGAACGACTTCAAAGAGAACTTGAGATTCAAAAGAAAAAGTTGGATAAGTTAAAATCTGAGGTCAATGAAATGGAAAATAATCTAACTCGAAGGCGCCTGAAAAGATCAAATTCTATATCACAGATACCTTCTGTAAGTCTTTATGTAACTTGTGATCTCTGTGTTTGAACATGGGAGTAGGCCATCTAACATAAGTGTAATATCTCGATCTAGTTTTCTTCAGATGTTCTTAACTCTTATTTGTTATTCTGTCCTTACTTTCCCTGGCCAAACTCCATTCTTTATTAACTAATGACATAAGAATTCAGTGCGAATCTTACTTACATAGAATTATTTTTCAGCTCGAAGAAATGCAGCAGTTGAGAAGTTGTAATAGGCAACTCCAGATTGACATTGACTGCTTAACCAAAGAAATTGATCTTTTTCAAGCCCGAGGTAAAGTTTTGTGCATACGTAGCTGAAATTCATTCTATTAATTCACCAGCAGTTTTCTTGTGGCTAAAAACAGGCTTATCAATCATAATCTTACTATCTCAGAACATGTGGCTTTGGAGCCAGACTTTTAAGGATATATTTTAAAAGTTACCCCCATCTCAATGGCACTATGTTAATTGATAAAGAAGATAATAAAAAATAAGGTTTAGACATTCTTTAGACAATGATAGTTTTTTATACTTGATTTATTAATGACAAGCAATGATTTCTTATGGTAAATAATGTTTACAATTTAATTCAGTTCCATAGAGAACTAAAAGGAATTTTGTCACATAAACCTAATTCTGAAGTTGGATAAATAATAAAAAGATATAAAATGGAAAAGACAGGAAGGGGAAGGAATCTAACCGTAAGAGAAGTCTTTAATCACACTTTGGACTGTGTTTCAGAATCTACTAAACTGGCAGATGATTATTTTTATCTTATTTTTTTTTAATGTTGGTTAAGCTGTTTATCTAAACATTCATAGAAGAATACCATATTTTAACTCTGGAGAGAAAAAGTCAGTGCTGTTCTAGAAACTACAATCCTTGAACTTACTCTTTTTGTGTAAAATTTTAACCATTCTATTACATTAGTGCAAGATTTTATATTTACTTGAGGTAAAGCTGTTTAGTTGCTTAAATCCATGTTTGAACATTTAAAATTACATTTTAAATTATGAAATTTTAAGTTATTTTAACTTGCCACATAGAACAAGGGTCTACTTCTACCTCTGTTAATGTCTTACCAGCATTAATTTGACTTCTCTCACAATCTGCCACTTAACTGTGTTTATGAGTACTACGTTATACCTAAGATAATATATTTGAAATATGTTTTGAAATCTTACATGTAATTTGAGATTAGAGGGGCAAAATAAATGAAAAGCATTTCTTATAGCGTGATTTTTTCTTTTTTAGAAAGAAATGCTTGTTTTAAAAAGTCAAGTTGTTTTTGAGCTATAAGCATTGATGTGTTTACTTCTTATATATTTCAGGACCACATTTTAATCCCAGCGCTATTCATAACTTTTATGACAATATTGGATTTGTAGGTCCTGTGCCACCAAAACCCAAAGGTTAGTATATCTATTAAGTGTGAAAACTGTTAGATTTTGAAAAGCAAAATTTTAGAAAATTTTTCCTGTTCAGCAGCCTCCCTCTCTAGAATTGCTTCAAACTTTGGCATTCTTAAATGAATTCACTAAGAAGATGTTTCTTTATTTTCATTTGCATGCTTGGGGTTGGGGAGGATGCAAAAATGTAATAATACTTAGCTTTTTAAGAGAAATATGCACGAGCTTAGGAATCACTATATACTCCCAACCAATAATAGCAAGTCTTGGTTAAAAAGAAAATCAGTACAAAAATTTGTATTATTTAAAACTAGACAAACTGATAAGGAAGATACCTTAGGGAGGTTCCCCTCCCCCCCTGAATATTCTGTTTAATTTATATATAACTTTAAGTAATCAAAATACCCTAAATTCCAGATGAATGGTTTGCTACCTACTATCATTTTACATCATTGATATTCTCAGAATATATGCACATCAAACTAACACATGTCAAAATATATCTGTGTGTTTTGATCCAGGCATCAAAATGTACATAGAAATGGAAATAGGTACATAAGTATCACTGCTGAAGGTAAAGATACAGACATGTACGCAAATTAACACTAATTGTGGTATATAATTTACTTTCAACTCTAATCAGAAGGTTAAAAGGTAAAAATTTGTTAATGTATACATAATATTAAAAGAAGCAAACTGCAAGAACCCAAAAGTGTGGGAAAGTGGAGGTTGTAAAGATACAGTAGTATTTTTGTATGCAATTGAAGTTAAGTTGTTATCAGCTTAGAGAAGTATAACCAAATATCAAAGTAAATCACGATTAAAAATCATGAAATAACAAAGGAAGATAATAAGAAAAGGGGAGCAAAACAGTTGTCAAATAGACAGGAAGCAACAAATTGGCAATAGTAAGTCCTCATCAGTAATTACCTTACCTGTAAATGGATTAAACTCACCACTCACAAGGAGTTTATGCATGGATTTTAAAAACAGGATCTGACAGCAGCCAATGGGAGGCCCCAACGGCTCATGATCATGCACACAGCAGGAGGGGAGGGAGCCCATGATGTGCACACACCCTCTCCCTCATCCACCACTGCCACCTCCTGCTGCTACTTGTGCGCTCGTTAGGTGTGGACCTGCCACCTCTTTTGTGAAGTGGCAGCTGAGGAGATTCCGGTGCTCGCCATGGTCATTGAAAAGCCCATGGAAGGAGTCAAGACTGAGAACAAGATCGTATTAATTTGAAGGTGGCAGAACAGGATGATTCTTGTGGTGCAGTTTAAGATTAAGAGGCAGTTTAAGATTAAGATTACTAGTAACCCACTTAGTAAACTAATGAAAGCCTATTGTGAACAACAGGGATTGTCAGTGAGGCAGATCAGATTCTGATTTGACGAGCAACCAATCAATGGAACAGACACACCTGGACAGCCGGAAATGGAAGATGAAGATACAATTGATGTATTTTAACAGCAGACAGGAGGTGTCTGCTGAAAAGGGGACCTGCTTCTTTACTCAGGAATGCTCCTTTAAAGATCAAGATTATTACTTTCTCAATTAGAAAACTGCAGTTTGGTTCCACCACATCCTGACTACTACAGTATAGTTTGCTCTTTGATTTCCCCCTTCTGCGTTCCTTTATCATACATTAAGTAACTGGTATATGTGCACAAGCATATTGATTTTTTTCTTCAAACTAAACAGCCAGTGGTATGTTTTGATTGACATCAAGTGGAGACAGGATGGGGAAAAATACTGATTCTGTGAAAATACCCCCCTTCTCCATTCGTGGCATGCTCATTCTGCTCTTATCTTTATATTCCAGTAAGTTATTTTGCTCTCACTATTTTAACAAAAAAAAAAAAAAACTTCTCTCTGACCTTGTTCAGTTGGAAGGTTTTAATGTTTGTCATTTATCATTGTGAAACCAAGGAAAATTTTATAACTTTTTTATACATAGCTGTCACATATAGGGCAATCTGTCTTTAAGTAGGGATAAATTACTTTTAAAAAAAGAAAGAATCCTAGATAATTTTCCCTTCCAGTCAGGCTTCTTGTTTAAATAAACTTCTGGTTTAAAATGAAATGAGAAATAAAAATAAAAATAGGATCCAATAATATACTATCTACGAGAGACTCAATTTATATTTAAAGACACACATAGGCAGAAAGTGAAGGGGTAAAAAAAGATTTTATATAAATGGTAGCTAAAAGAAATGAAAAGTGGCTGTATTTATATCAGACACAATAGATTTTTAAGTCTAAAACTGTTGAGACAAAGAAGATTATTATATAATGGTAAAAGGATCAATTCAGCAGGAAAATATAAAAATTATAAATACACAGCCCAAAGCAGACCACATTTAGATGTAAAGCAAATGTTGACAGATCTGAAGACAGAAATTAACAGCAATGGGAGACTTTAGTAACCCCCCCTTACAATAGTAGAATATCTAGACAGAAAATCAATAAAGAAACAGCTAATTTGAACGTAATGTTAAACCAAGTGGATATAGCAAACACAGAACTTTCTGCCAACAGCAAAAAAATATACATTCTTCTCAGGGACACATGGAACATTCTGTAGGATAGATCATATGTTAGTTCACAAAACAAGTCTAAACAAACTAAGAAGATAGAAAACATACCAGGTATTTTTTCTAACCACAGTGGAATGAAACTAGAAATCAGTAACAGCAAGAAAACCGGAAAATTTGTGGAAACTTAAACACACTCTTGAACAATTACTGAGTCAAGAAGGAAATCAAAAGGGAATCTTAACAGTGTCTTCAGACAAAAATGAAAACACAGCATACCAGAATCTATGGGAACACAGCTGAAGCAATACTAAAAGATAAGTTTATGAAATAAATGAAAGGTACATTAAAAAAGAAGAGCGGTCTCAAACAATTATACCTTAAGGAACTAGTAGAAGAACAACAAGCTAAGTCTGATGTTAGCATAATGAAGGAAATAATAAGGATTAGAGCAAAAATAAAAATTAAAAAACAACACACAAAAGTAAAACTAAGAGGTTTTTAAATTTTTTAAATCAACAAGATTAACAAACCCTTAGCTAGATAAATTGAGAGAAAAAGAGAGAAGACAAAATCAGAACTGAAAATGGAGACATTACAACAGATGCCTTAGAAATAAAAGGATCATAAAGGAATATTAGGAACAGTTTTATGCCAACAGACTAGATAACCTAGAAAAAACTGATACATTCCTAGAAACATACCACCTATCAAAGCTGAATCAAGAAGAATTAGAAAGGCTGAATAGGCCAATAACAAACAAGCAGATTGAATCAGTAATCAAAAATTTCCCAACAGATACCCAGCATGGATTTAGAAATTTTTTTATAAACTCCCAACAAAGAAAATCCCAGAACCAGATGGCTTCACGAGTGAACTCTGTCAAACATTCAATCAAGAATTAATACCAACCCTTCTTAAGGTCTTCTAAAAATTAGAAGAGAGAACACTTCCAAACTCATTCTGAAGCCAGCCTCACCCTGGTACCAAAACCAGACAAAGACACTACAAGTAAAGAAAACTACAGGCCAATATTCCTGATGAACATAGATGCAAAAAATCCTCAGTAAAATACTGGCAAACCAAACTCAGTGCATTTAAAGGACCATACACCATGACTAAGTGGGGTTTATCGCTGGTACTTAAGGATGGTTCAACATACACAAATCAATTAATGTGATACAGCAAACACTGAGGTAAAATGAAAGGAATAACCATGTAGTCATCTTAATAGATGTATAAAAAGCATTTGAAAAAGTTCAGCTTTAATTAAAACTCTCAACAAAATATGTATAGAAGGAACTTAACACAATAAAAGCCATGTATAAAAACCCCATAGGTAATATAATCAATGGAGAAAACTGAAAACTTTCCCTCTAAGATTTGGCACAAGCAAGGGTGCCATTTTTGCCACTTATTTTCAACACAGTACTAGAAGTCTTAATGTAGTATCCATTTTTGTGGATTTATAAAGAAAAAAAGTTTAATTGGCTCACAGTTCTGCAAGTTGTACAGGAAGCATGGCACCGACATCTGCTCAGCTTCTGAAGAGACCTCAGGGAACTTTTACTCATGGTAGAAGGTGAAGCAAGCAAGCAGAGGCATATCACATGGTGAGCAAGAAGGTGGGAGGTGCCTCACCTTTTAAACAACCAGATATTGCATGAACTCAGAGCAATATCTCAGTCATTACTGTGAAACCTCCACAAAACTATGTGTGTTTACATTTCAATATGAGATTTGCAGAAGACAAACATCCAAACTATATCATCTAGCCAGAGCAATTTGACAAGAAAAATAAAGGTATCCCAATCAGAAAGGAGGGAGTAAAATTTTCTGTTTGCAGGTGACATGATCATATATGTTGAAACCCTAAAGACTCAACCAAAACAACTGTTAAAACTAATAAATGAATTTAGTAAAATTGCAAGATACGAAAACAATGTACAAAAGTCCATTGTGTCTCTATACACAAGCAACTATCAAGGAGATCAAGAAAACAATCCCATTCACAATAGCAAGAAGAAAAATACTTAGGAATACACTGAAAATTATAAAACATTGATGAAGGAAATTAAAGAAGACACACATAAATAGAAACACAGCCTGTGTTCCTGGATTGGAAGAATTAATATTATTAAAACATCCTTACTACCCAAAGTATTCTACACATTCAATGTAATCTCTATCAAAATACCAATGGCATTCTTTACAGAAACAGAAAAAAAAAAATCCTAAAATTATATGGAACCAGAAGAGATCCTGAATAGCCAAAACAATCTTGAGTAAGAACAACAGAGCTGGAGACATTACATTTCCTGATTTTTTTTTAATATTATAGTTATAGTGATCAAAACAGTATGGTGCTGACATAAAAACAGACATACTAACCAATGGAACAGAATAGAGAGCTGAGAAATAAATCCATGCATCTATGGTCAACTTATCTTTGACAAGGGTGCCAAAGTTATAGTGATCAAAACAGTATGGTGCCGACACAAAAATAGACACATTAACCAGCGGAACAGAATAGAGAGCTGAGAAATAAATCCATGCATCTATGGTCAACTTCTCTTTGACAAGGGTGCCAAGAACACAAAATGGAAAAAGGATACTTTCTTCAGTAAATAGATATCCACATGCAGGTGAATGAGATTGAAACATTACCTCACACTGTGTACAAAAATAAATGGATTAAAAATGTAAACATAAGACCTGAAACCATAAAACTCCTAGAAGAAAACATAGGTAAAAAGCTTCTTGACCTGGTCTGGGCATTGATATTTTGGATATGACACCGAAAGCACAGGCAGCAAAAGCAAAAATAGGCAAGTGAGATTACATCAAACTAAAATGCATCTACGCAGCAAAGGAAATAATCAGCAGTGAAAAGGCAGCCTACACAAAAGGAGAAAATATTCACAAACTATGTACCTCCTAAAGGGTTTGTATTCAAAATGTATAAGGAACTCATGCAAATCAATAGTAATAGAAACCAATAACCAGATTTTAAAATGGGCAAAGGACCTGAATAGACGTTTCTGAAAAGAAGGTATACAGATAGCCAACAGGTATATTGAAAGATGCTCAACCTCACTAATCATCAGGGAAATGCAAATTAAAACCCAGTGAGATAACACCCTACAAACCTATGAGAATGGTTATTATGAGAAAGGTGAAAGATTACAAGCATTGATGAAGACATAGAGAAAAGAGGACCCTTATACACTGTCATGGGAATGTAAGTTGGTGCAGCTATTATGAAAAGAGATTCAAAAAATTTAAAATTTTATGGTCTAGCAATCCCACTTCTGACCATATATCCAAAAGAAATGCGCAAAATAAGTATTTCAAAAAGTTATCTGTGCTCACGTTGCTTTCAGCATTATTCACAATAGCCAAAATATGAAAAAACCTAAATGTCTGTATATGGATAATGAAAACATAAGAGGTACACACATACATACTCAAATACATAACACACAGTGGAATATTATTCAGCCTTAAGAAAGAAGGAAATCCTGTAATTTGCGATAACGTGAGGAAACCTGGAGGATGTCATGCTAAATGACATAAGCCAGACAAAGACAAATACTGCATGATCTCACCTACAGGTAGAATTCAAAAATGTCAAACTCATAGAAACAGAGCAGAACAGTGCTTCTGGGAGAAGAGAGTATAGGAAGATTGTGGTCAAAGGGGTACAGAGTTTCAGTTATGTAAGATAAATAAACTGGAGATCTAGTGTACAACAGTGTGACTGTAGTTAACAGTAGTTTATTATATAACTGAAATTTGCTAAAGGAGATGTTAAGTGTTCTCACCACAGTGGGGTGGGGGGGAAGATAAGCTATATGAGGTACTGAATATGTTAATTAACTTGATTGTAGTAAGTATTTCATAGTGTATACATATATCAAATCATCAAGCTGTACAGCTTCTAATTTTTAACTGTCAACTATATATCAATAAAGTTGTGTGGGGAACAAAACAAAGCAAAACAACAGTTTTCATTCACACACATTCTGGTAAGTCAACACACGTGGTGAATCAGGTCAGCACTCATGGGGTTATATCATCCTTACTGGTGTGCTGCAGCAAATGCTCAAAACTTACAATTTGTTCCACATGTGTTTGTATTTTCAGATGTCTTCAGAGATAAAAATTATTTGTGTTACTTCTTCCTCCATAAGAACATTAGGTTTTTAGAAATAGGAAAGTATGAATTATGGATAGGAAAATGTACATTTTTCCTTTGAAGCTGAGCAGGACACCCTAAAAAAATGTATGGTTAGTGTTATTGAGAAACTCAGTGCCTAACATAGGGGAGGAAAAAGAGAGGTTAAGAAAAAATTAAAACATTTTATGAATCAGGCAGTTGTTCACATGCTTACATACTGGTAGGAATACCATGTTAAATTGGGTTTTAGACTAGAGGCTGGCAAACAGCGACCCATGGGCCAAATTCAGCCTGCCATCTGTTTTTGTCAATAAAGTTTTACTGAAAAAAAAATAAGAAGAAAGAACTAGTATGTTACTGGTTCTTTAGTTTGTTACATGAATTTTCACATTCTCATTTAGTATTGTGCTCTCTTTGCTCCTTCATTTTTATGTATAATTAGGTGTAGCTCTGTCCTCATACTTTATTTAAAATGTTCTTAAACATAGTTGGAATACAATGAACAGTTATTACAGAGGATCATAGTGAGATTAGGGCATTTGGCCCAGTAAGCAAATGTTCAGAGACTAGATGCTATTTGGATGTTAATTGAATAAAGGAATAGAGATGACAGCAGTATAAGCACTAACTCTTTAAAATATGCAAGATCGGTATTTCAGACACTGAATGAGTTTCCTTACTCTTCCTACTCTTTTTAAAAATAAGAATTTTTTCTTACGAGAAAATTTGTTTTGCTTCAACGTAATCTGTTACTTCAGATTAATAATAACCTGTTATTTTACATAAGCGAAATAAAATTGGTCTTGACAATTGTTGAAGCAGAATAAGTACATGAAGGTTCATTTTGCTATCCTCTCTACTTTTAAATATGTTTGAAATTTTCCATAATAAAAAATAAGAAAGGTCCAAGAAAAAAATCCTTTACTTAAAAGTTTTTACATCAAAGATAGAAGTTTGTATGCTGGCTGTTTTGGGAGAAATAGGGAATCAATAATTTTTTGCAGTAAGGCTAAAATACACATTAACTCCATGAATAGAAATGTATTTAGTCCTTGAAATCAGTTCTGCTTCGCAATGTAGAAAGTTTTCTAACAGCTAAAATTAAATATATTTAGATCATTCTTTATGATCTAATTTCTTTTTTCTAATTTTGGTTATTTAGTTACAAATACCTCTAATAAGAAAAAAATTTATAATTCTAAGTACCAAGTGAGATTATAAGAAAATCACTGGAGATTTTTCATTTAAAAAAATTTGTAGATCCCTTATTGATTGCCTTAGGTATTGCTTAAATAATGAAAAATATGCTGACATTTAATAATATGTTGAAGTGTAAAAAGGTACTTCCTTATGGTCACTCTCCCTAAAATTTTAACCTTTGCAGTTAAGCAGAAATAGTCAACAAAGTTTTACTAAAAACGTGCCAGGTGAAAATGTTTTCTAATGCCTAAGACCAAACTTCTAGTAAGTAGGATAGATCCCCGGATTAAAACAATTATTCTGTAAAATGTTTCCCAGATGTGGAATGTGAAATGATTTTACATGATAAAAAGTCAAACTTTTTCTAACTGTATTTCTTTTCATGTGTTTCAGAGCATAGTAACTAGTATTGTCAGACCCTTAATTTTTTTAGATATTTTTACTTAGGATAAGACTTATTCAGTGTGTTTGTTTTAAAATTATTTAATTTGGGGTAAATACTGTATAAATACTATTCAAGTTATGCGTGTGGCAAAAATTGTGACAATGGAAAGCCAATACCTCAAGTTGATGGCTTAACAATAGTATTTGTATATGATGAATAAGTAAGGTACTGCTAAAAGGGTACAGAGTACCAGATATCACTTAATTATTTAAAATTTGTCATAAAATTTGACTACTATATTTTCATCTACTTGTTATAATCTATCTTTTAAAATATCAGAAAAGGTATTAGTAGGGTAGGTGGAATTTGCATATTAATATACACTGTTTTAACATAGCTTTGATTCTTCAAATTAATAACCTTGACAGGAAAAATTCAGCAACACATGCACCTTTTACTTTAAACCTCCCAAAATTAATTTGTAGGAATGCTGTTCTAATTTCATTATGGAACCCAAATTTTTAAAAGTAGTTTCATAAGCGTAATTGCTTATTAGAGACAACCTTTGAGGAATATAATTATTCTCTGTATTTAAGATACCACTATCCATTTAAACATTTTAGAACATCAGTCTTTTAGAGTTACAGTGACCTTTATGTTATAAGTAAGAAACATGAGACCTAGAATGTATATTATGTATCTGAGATCACAGAGCAGAGTAATCAGGAATTAATAGCAGAGCCTGGAACAAAACTTCATTCTCACAACTCTGAATTCTAATGTTCTTTCTACCCTACCATACTAAATGTGATTTTTAAATATAATTATGGTAAAATTTGTACAGATTTACTTCTCCAGAGTCTGTTGGTAAGGTGTTAGAAATTAGTTTATTTTTTATTTGTGTCATCCAAGGCTTCCATTTTTGGCAGGTAGAGAACATGAACTAACAGAAAAACTTCCCTTTCTGGTAGAACAAATATAAATACTACTCTACTCCAGTGGGAAATGAAACTTTAGTGAGACTTACATACACCGACAGTACTGTTTTGCAATAGGACACCTTTTTACAATCTTGAGTGCTATTACAGGAATCTTTGCTATTAGATACCATTTCTTCTACTGTAAATTGGAGAAAATGATACTGTTTTCTCTTTTAAGGAGATATAGCAGTGATTACATCATATTCATATTGTATTTCCCAGAGGAAGAAGTGCCAACTAGATAGAGGTTGGTAGTGATCAAGCATGTGTGTCAGTTCCTGCTAGATGCTTCATTTGGGGAGCAAACTGTTTCAGGCTGTGCAGTACAAGTGGTGTTTAAAGTTGCCTGTAATTTTTTAGACTTTGTGATTTTTTTTTTTACTTAGAAAATAGTTTTTTTTCTTTCTTACAGATCAAAGGTCCATCATCAAAACACCAAAGACTCAAGACACAGAAGATGATGAGGGAGCTCAGTGGAACTGTACTGCCTGTACTTTTTTGAACCATCCAGCCTTAATCCGCTGTGAACAGTGTGAGATGCCAAGGCATTTCTGAGCCAAATGGCCCTGTATCTTCTCTAAAACCACATCTAAAGTTCCAGAAACTAGTCTGCCATCGGGAAAAAGTTTCACTGCTACATAGGATTTTGTCAGATCGAAGGTGTGACAAGATGGTGTTGTGCTAATGTAAAATGTCAGCCCACAGAGCTAATAATACCTCAGTATAATGTCATGAGCAGTTGAAATTCATCACATGAAAAGTAATCTGCTGAAAGACTTGGTTGCCCACTGCCTAACTGTACAGTGTTACCAGTATCCCATTATGGATAATTCTCATATGTTAACACCTAGGTGTTCCCAATACCTTTTTCCCCTCATGTCACTACTGAATTTTGACAGGAGGAAGGAATAGAATGATAGCTTCTTTTATTTGTAAAGCTTTCAGTGAAACACTACATACACGAAGAAAAGGAACAAGGTTTAACTATTTAACAACAGTTTGCTGCCGCATAGTGCCATTGGATAGGGGAAGAACTTCAGAAATCTGTGGTACTCTTGGCCTTGTCTTTGTCTTCCCTGAATACGTCTCCACTCTGTGAAGCCAGCATCTAGGGGCTAAAGATGCAAAGGAAAGCAGCATGCATTGTCTGTACAAATGTGCAGTGAAATACCCCAAAGCTTTTCCTACTGTACAGATCTCTCGAGTCTGCTTTAAGTGATTTCTTTTCTTCTTGATTATTTTCTTATATTTCTATATGTATAGTGTAATAGCCTTTTGTTAACTAATTTTCTTTTTTCCTTTTAGTAATTAAGCACGATCATGTCCCTTTTTAAGCCTTACCTGAGAGGAACAATGCCTTAAAATAAAAAAGCATTAATGAGATGAAACTATGCACAGAATAACTTTCCTCTACTTATTCTGTACTTTGCCCTCATGAGTTCCAGTGTTGTGTGAAGACAAGACAAATGCTGCACAGTGAATTGCAGATGATATTGCAGAAGTGATGTCTGTAGGGCACATTAAATACTGACTTGAGCAGTGGGTGACGCAACACAGTGTTTTTTCTTCCACAGGGGAGCTT
This sequence comes from Cacajao melanocephalus, assembly GCA_963573385.1. Classification (NCBI taxonomy): domain Eukaryota; kingdom Metazoa; phylum Chordata; class Mammalia; order Primates; family Pitheciidae; genus Cacajao; species Cacajao melanocephalus. Next base: position 96,099 of record CAUYLG010043642.1, read on the forward strand.
AAAGATATTTTTAACCCACTGACAGAACAACAAGGTTAAGCTTGCTTCATCTGCTTGGTGTCCCACAGAACTTTCACAAGTGATTGTTATTGGGAAAGTACAGTTTCAAAACCAGCAACAGCAGCAGTACCTACAGCCCTTTTTTTGGAGAGAATTTTAAATGCTTTACTGTTGGGGCAGTCCATTTCTAAGCCTGACGACTTGGTGACAGGATCATGTGTATTTATAAAACAAGGCTAGTCATATTTAGGACAACTGAAGAAAAGCTGGAAAAGAAAAAAGCAAACTTGAACACTGAAGCAACCTCAAGCATCTCTTTATTTTGATGATATATTTTTGTAAAGAAAATAAATATTCAGATGATCAGGAATGTATATAAATGAAATCAAGAAAAAGAAATAACAGTATGCATTTAAAAAGAATTAAGAAATTATATGAGTGCTTAGAATGGGGCTAAAGGAAGTGCTGATATAGAGCAAAAGATGGAAGATAATATAGACTATCACCCACTGTAAATGTTTGCCAGTGGCTGTGTTTTAAATAGGATTATTACAGTTGATCTCTATGAATGTCAGAGCCTTAACTTTCAGGCTTTGCATTTTGTATATGGGAAGAAATATGACAATCCTAGATAATTAAACCATAGACCCAAAGCCCTTACATTTGATGCATTTTGTTTTAAAAATAGGCCTTGTTTTTCAGCTTCATCTGCAGTTCTATGTGAAGATTGATAAATCAGTTTTTACTTGTTTTATTAATAAAACGTAATTTGGATATCTTCAGTTGATGGTTTTGTGATTTAGCTGGGTAAACTATCTTTGTAACAGATAAGTTATTTATAAAAATTAAAAAACTTATATTCTAATGTGGATTTTGTGACTTGTTTTCAGTTTATGGGACAGGAGATAATTTTATACATCAGCATATCATTTAAGCATTAATGGAAATCAGAGAAAGAAAACTTATTCTCTGGAGTCTCTTTGTGACATTATGACATCCAGCTGCATTTCTTAGACTATTTTTATCAATTTCCCTAGACTTCTTTTTTCATAGTTTGTGATAGCTTTCCCTTTTATTTCTTTTGGATATTTCAAAATTTTCCCCATTGTTAAAGACAAATGTGAGTTACTGGGCCATTTAACCTGAAGTAGACATTTGCTCTATCCCTTGCTGTGTAATGAAGATACTGAGGATGTATTTACAGTTTTTAAAAAAATATGAAAACTCAGGTGTTTTTCTGAGCTTGAAAAGAACAAAGTAAGATTTTCTGATTTCCCCATGATGCAGTGTAGAAAGGTGTGCCTCGAATGGTCTTTTAAACCTAGTAGGAAGGAAATACTCTTTGCCAATGAATATGAGGACTGGACATGTTGGTCATCTGGAGACCACCTTTGGGAACTTTAAGAATTACAGGTTTAAGAAACTCCAATAGAAAGATGGACTTCTAAGTATTTTTTTGACACAAATTATCCTTTGTATGTTTAAAGGGGTTCAGGTCAGGGGTGAAGGAATTGGCAGTTCGTGTAAACTAGACTTCTCAGGAACATTTTTATATTAACAAAGTATCAGCCAGTATCTATTTTTTTTTTTAGATGGAGTCTTGCTCTGTCGCCAGGCTGGAGTGCAGTGGCGCAATCTCGGCTCACTGCAACCTCCGCCTCCCAGGTTCAAGTGATTCTCCTGCCTTAGCCTCTTCAGTAGCTAGGATTACAGGTGCATGCCACCATGCCTGGCTAAATATTTTTGTATTTTTAGTAGAGACAGGGTTTCACCGTATTGGCCAGGCTGGCCTCCAACTCGTGACCTCAAGTGATCCGCCCACTTCAGCCTCCCAAAATGCTGTGATTTTAGATGTCTTTATAGATTTATTCTGTAATCCTGGGACAGTTCCTTGCTTTTATTGCCTCTCCTTGTTGAATGAAGGTAATTAATGCTAAACCCACCTCACAGGGGTGTTGCCAGGATTAATGTGAAACTATCATTTGAGCCAACCCCTTCTCTCTCACTAGGAACTGCATTTTCCTAAAAGTGGGTCATGTTTTTACAGGAATGGGCTTTGAATTTTTCTCTCAACAGTATTAACAGATAAGTTTGCTATTTATCTGAATTGGTCTAGGGATGTCTCAATGGATCAGAATTTGATGTTTCAATCACTGAGATTGAATTTTTCCCTCTTAATATCAAAGGTTGGTAGCTTTGCATAGATTATAAAACTTTCAAAGGCTGACCTGAAGATCAGGTATGTTTATATTTCTATTATATGTTCAGCTGTCTAAAGAAGGTACATTTTATTATGGAGGATAACAAATTATTTCTCCAGGAAAAACAAAGAATTTAGTGTTTGCATGTCTGCATATGTGTTTTAAGCCTAAAATGGACCCAAAGCACATTTCTCTAGTGCTCCCTCTTGACAGATCTCCTTCTCTACCCCCTTCTTCCTCTTCTGAGGGCAGCCTTCCTCAGACATGATGTGGAACCATTATAACTTACTGATCTTATTCCAGAAGTGTTTATTGATCCTCATAACCATGAACAAAGACTGCAGCATCTTCACAAGGGAAATGCTTTCCAGTGGTTTTTGGTTTTGTTATTTAGCGACAAGGTCTTGCTGTGTTACCTGGGCTGGCCTCTTCCTGGGTTCAAACTATCCTCCCCCCTTGGCCTTCCAAGTAGCTGGGACTGCCGATGCATGCCACTGAACCTGGCTCCAGATGTTTTCTTTTTTAATTTTCACCTTTGAACTCATCCATGGATTGTTGGTAGACTCCATCCCTTTCACACTGTGACCTAATTGATTCCAAGTTCTTACTCTTTCTTTGCACACTGCAGCTGGATTACAGTGTATTACAGAAATAACGCTATGCCCACATGCTCCTGTTCAGAAATCTTTATTGTTTCCCCATTGTTTGCTGGACCTGCTTGTAAGACTGTTGTTTGTTCCTTACGTGTCTTTTCAGGATCATTGCTTTCCAACAGAGTCCTCTTACAACTAAATTGGTCTTAGTCTCATCATTTCCCTTAATAGGCTTCGCACATCCCCACCACTGTACTTTTGTCCATGCCATTTGTTCTGTCTCTGTACTTAAATTTAACCTTCCATCGATCAGATCAAGGGTCACCATCATGAGACCTTTCCAAACTGTACCTTTTCTAGTAGCACTTGCTATATTTTCTGCCTACTTGGCATTCATTGCTACTTTGACCTCTCCACTTACATACAGACATACACTGTTTTGTTGTATGTCACTTGATTACAACTCACAGATGTGTTTTTTACAAACTGAAGTTTTGTGGTAACCCTGCACTGCGCAAGTCGTTGATGCCAGTTTTTTCAACAGCATGTACCTCTTTGTGTCTTTTGTATTACGTTTTGGTGAGTCTCACAGCATTTCAGACTCCTTCATTACTGTTAACATCCGTTATGATTGGTGATCAGTGATCTTTGATGTTACAATTGTAATTGTTTTGGGGCACCACGAAGCATGTCCATGTAAGTCTTAATTGATACTTGAACCATGTCTGTGTGAGACTTAACACTGATAACCTGATAATATATGTGTTCTGTTTGCCAACCAGTCATTCCCCTGTCTTTCTCCCTCTCTTTGGGCCTCCTATTCCCTGAGACACAACAATATTGAATTTAGGCCAAATAATAACCCTACAGTGGCTTCTAACTTTCAGTGAAAGAAAAAATCACACATCTCTCATACTAAATCAAAAACTGGAAATGATTAAGCTTAGTGAGGAAGGCATGAAGCCAAGATAGGCTGAAAGCTAGGCCTCTGGCACCCAACGGTCAAGTTGTAAATGCAAAGGAAATGTTCTCAAAGGAAACTAGTAGTGCTACTTCAGTGAACACAATTGATAAGAACGTGAAACAGCCTATTGCTGATACGGAGAGTTTTAATAGTCTGGTAGAAAGTCAAACCAGCCACAACATTACCTTAGGCCAAAGCTTAATCCAGAGAAAGGCCCTAACTCTCTCCAATTCTATGACAGAAGTGAGGAAGCTGCAGAAGAAAAGTTTGACCATAACAGAAGTTGGTTCATGAGATTCAAGGAAATAAGCCATCTTCATAACATAAAAGTGCCAGGTGAAGCAGGAAGTGCCAATATAGAAGCTGCAGCAAGTTATCCCAAAGATCAAACTAAGATAAGGTGGCTACATGAAACAGCAGATTTTCCATGTGGATGAAATAGCCTTCAAGTGGAAGAAGGTGTCGAGATACCATCTAGGACTTTCATAGCTAAAGAAGAGAAATCAGTCACAATTAAAAGAACTAGAGGAGCAAGATCAAACAAATTCAAAAGCTAGCAGAAGACAAGAAATAGAATTAAGATCAGAGCAGAACTAAAGGAGATACAGACAAAAAAAAAAAAAAAACCCTTCAAAAAATCAATAAATCCAGGAGCTTGTTTTTTGAAAAGATAAAATAAATAAGACAGCCAGACTAATAGAAAAGAGAGAAGAATCAAATAGATGCAATAAAAAATGATAAAGGGGATATCACCACCAATTCCACAGAAATACAAACTACCATCAGAGATTACTACAAACACCTCTATGCACATAATCCAGTAAATCTAGAAGAAATGGATAAATTCCTGGACACTTAACACCCTCCCAAGACTAAACCAGGAAGAAGTTGAATCCCTGAATAGACCAATAACAAGGTCTGAAGTTGAGGCAGCAATTAATAGCCTACCAACCAAAAACATATCTCAAAATAAAGCTATTTATGACAAACCCACAGCCAATATCATACTGAATGGGCAAAAACTGGAAGCATTCCCTTTTAAAACTGGCACAAGACAGGGGTGCCCTCTATCACCACTCCTATTCAACATAGTATTGGAAGTTCTGGCCAGAGCAATCAGGCAAGAAAAAGAAATAAAGGATATTCAGTTAGGAAAAAAGGAAGTCAAATTGTCTCTATTTGCAGATGACATGATTGTGTATTTAGAAGACCCCATCATCTCAGCCCAAATCTCCTTAAGCTATTAAGCAATTTCAGCAAAGTCTCAGGATACAAAATCAATGTGCAAAAATCACAAGCATTCCTATACACCAACAAAAGACAAACAGCCAAATCATGAGTGAACTTCCATTCACAACTGCTACAAAGAGAATAAAATACCTAGGCATACAACTGACAAGGGATGTGAAGGACCTCTCCAAGGAGAACTACAAACCACTGCTCAAAGAGGTAAGAGAGAACACAAACAGATGGAAAAACATTCCATGTTCATGGTTAGGAAGAATAAATATCATGAAAATGGCCATACCCCAAAGTATAGATTCAATGCTATCCCCATCAGGCTACCATTGACTTTTCTTCACAGAACTGGAAAAAAACCACCTTAAACCATATGGAACCAAAAAAAGAGCCTGCATAGCCAAGACAATCTTAAGCAAACAAAACAGCTGGAGGCATCACACTACCTGACTTCAAAGTATACAAGGCTACAGTAATCAAAACAGCATGGTACTGGTACCAAAACAGAGATATAGACCAATGGAACAGAACAGAGGCTTCAGAAGTAACACCACACATCTACAATCATCTGATCTTTGACAAACTGGACAAAAGCAATGGGGAAAGGATTCCCTATTTAATAAATGTTGTTAGGAAAACTGGCTAGCCATATGCAGAAAGCTGAAACTGGATCCCTTCCAATTTCATAAGGTGTATAATTTTGTATACACTTTATACAAAAATTAACTCCAGTTAGATTAAAGATTTAAATATAAAACCTAACACCATAAGAACACTAGAAGAAAACCTAGGCAATAACATTCAGAACATAGGCATAGGCAAGGACTTCATGACTAAAACACCAAAAGCAATGGCAACAAAAGCCAAAATAGACAAAAGGGATCTAAACTTAAGAGCTTCTGCACAGCAAAAGAAACTATCATTAGAGTGAACCAACAGAACGGGGAAAAAAAAATTGCAATCTACCCATCTGACAAAGGGCTAATATCCAGAATCTACAAAGAACTGAAATTTACAAGAAAAAAAACTCCATCAAAAAGTGGGCACAGAATATGAACAGACACTTTTCAAAAGAAGACATTTATGCAGCCAACAAACGTGAAAAAAAGCTCATCATCACTGGTCATTAGAGAAATGCAAATCAAAACCACATTGAGATACCATCTCATACCAGTTAGAATGGAGATCATTAAAAAATCTGGAGATAACAGATGCTGGAGAAGATGTGGAGAAATAGGAATGCTTTTACACTGTTGGTGGGAGTGTAAATTAGTTCAACCATTGTGGAAGACAGTGTGGTGATTCCTCAAGGATCTAGAAATAGAAATACCATTTGACCCAGCAATCCCATTACTGGGTATATAACCAAAGGATCATAAATCGTTCTGTTATAAAGACACATGCACATGTATGTTTATGGTGGCACTGTTTACAATAGCAAAGACCTGGAACCAACCCAAATGCCCATCGACGATAGACTGGACAGGGAAAATGTAGCACATATACACCATGGAATACTATGCAGCCATAACAAACGATGAGTTTGTGTCCTTGTAGGGACATGGATGAACCTGGAAACCGTCATTCTCAGCAAACTGACACAAGAACAGAAAATCAAACACTGCATGTTCTCACTCACAGGTGGGTGTTGAACAGTGAGAACACAGGGAGGGGAGCATCACACACTGGGGTCTGTCGGGGGAAATAGGGGAGGGGCAGTGGTGGGTGGGGAGTTGGGGAGGGATGGCATGGGGAGAAATGCCAGATATAGGTGACGGGGAGGAAGGCAGCAAATCACACTGCCATGTGTGTACCTATGCAACAATTTTGCATGTCATGTACCCTAAAACCTAAAATGCAATAAAAAAAGAAAAAAAATTCAAATCACATATGTTCTACTTTATGCAAACTTGTATTCTTAGTTTTGTGAACAAAAATTTGAATGAAATACAATTTTTTAAAAATTCAAATCGCATATGTTCTACTTTATGCAAACTTGAATTTAGTTTTGAGAACAAAAGTTTGAATGAAAAACAAAAATTTGAATGAAATACATTACAGTATAATGTACTTCCAATGATACTATAAAATGTGGTTAGAATAATAGATTTTTTTTTCCATGCAAATCTCTGAGAAAGGACAAAATAAACACCTGAAAAGATGGCAGAACATTCTTTTAAACTCCTTTACCAAGAAGAGAAGATACACAATTCACCTTCTTCCAAAGAGGAAGAAAAATTAGATGTAAAACAGGTGATGTGCAGTTATGTCCTATGCCTGATAGCTAATCTCTCATGGCAGCTTAGAACTGATTTCACAGCCATCTAAAAGGAATGATACCCACTTCAGCACAAAGATGTCTCACAATGAACTGACATGAAATGATGCCAATTTCAGCATAAACACATCTCACAATGAACTGACATGGACTGACACCAACTTCAGCATAAACATATCTCACAATGAACTGATATGAACCACTTGAATTTTTCAGTTTTCCAGAAAGGAAATGATGGGGTAAGCATACAGTGAGTGCTATCTTAAGTCATGGCATCTGTATTCATATTTTCACAGAAGGGAATCACAGAAACCCAAAATCAATGGATAAGACAAATTTCACCAAAGTAAAGGTGTTTATCCTTCTAAAGTTCACAGCAGATTTGGGGTTACAGCAAGTGCTCTTTTTCATATTTCTCACCATTTATGTCATAAGTCTCTCAGACAACATAATTTTGATTTCTCTTATCTGTGTTGATTCTTGGCTCCACACACCCATGTATTTCTTCATTGGAAACCTATTGCTTCAGAATCTCTGCTATTTTTCTATGTCCCCCAAATCGTGATGACCTGCATCTCTAATGACAAAATCATCTCCTTTGCTGGCTGCCTGGCTCAGTTCTTCTCTGCTGAGCTGGCCTATAGTGAGTGCTACCTGCTGGCTGCCATGGCTTATGACTACTGTGTGATAATCTCCAAGCCCCTGCTTTATTCTCAGGCCATGTCCCCAACGTTATGTGCCCGTCTTGTCGTTTCATACCTTGGTAGCTTTGTAAACTCAACTGTCATCACCAGTGAGATATCCCTGAGCTTCTGTGGCAGCAATATCATTGATGATTTCTTCTGTGATCTGCCCCTACTTGTATAGTTGAAGTGTGACGTGAAGGAGAGATATCAGGCTGTGCTGCCTTTTATACTTGCCTTTAATGTCATCACGTCTGCTGTACTTATTCTTGCATCCATCTCTTCATCATTGCAGCCATCTTGAAAATTCCTTCCACTGAGGGCCATCTCCAGGCCTTCTCCACTTGTGGGTCTCACCTGACAGTCGTCACCTCGTACTGTGGTACAATCCTCTTCATTTACTTCCAATCAAGCACTAGCTTTGACCTAGAAAGGGATAAAGTGGGGTCAGTATTCTATACTCTGGTGATTCCAATGCTAAACCCCTTGATCTATAGCTTAAGAAATAAGGATGTCAAAGATGCCTCGAAGAAAATGTTAGATAGTCTTAAGTTTCTTAAATAAAAATAGTTGGTAAACAATTTTTTAACACACTATCTCCATGTCATTGTTTTTGGTTTATATTCTCAGAAATAGATGAAAGATAAAATCATTTTATAACTTGGAAACAGAAGTCTGCATATGTGTTTTTAAGTTGGAACTAAGATATTTCAATGTATTTTTTAAATACATGAGGCTGGGGCATTTGCAAAACCTACTATGCATGGTAGCGTGGAATGGAGTCTATAAAATTGTTAGGAGTCTGAAAAGATTGAAAGAAAGGAGGTTAAATGTGTGTTTTTTTTTAATTGACATTTCATAAGTTGCCTATATCTATAGTATTTTAAACAATAAATGAGAATAATATAGCTTGTTATGTAATCATTATCAGGATTAAATAGATTAAATGATTTACGTGAAATCATAAAGTTCATTGGTCAGAAAACAGAATGTAAACTCAGAACTTACAAAAAATAACAAGAAAAACAAAAAGCAAAGGTATTTATCTCACCTATTAGATGAGAGAGTGAGTTAGGAAGTGTCACACAAAAAGTATATACTGTATGCATTAGCTATTTTTCCTGATGTGCTCCCCTCCCTGCACTCACCCTACATGCCCCAGTGTGTTTTGTTCCCCTCCCTATGTCCATGTGTTTTCATTGTTCAGCTCCCACTTATAAGTGAGAACATGTGGTGTTTTATTTTCTATTTCTGCATTAGTTTTCTGAGGACAGTGGCTTCCAGTTTCATCCGCGTCCCTGCAAATAATATGATCTTGTTCCTTTTTATGGCTGCATAGTATTCCATGGTGTATATGTATACCTAGGTGATGGGTTGATAGGTGCAGCAAACCAGCATGGCACACATTTACCTATGTAACAAACCTGCACTTCCTGTACATGTAGCCCAGAGCTTAAAATAAATACAAAAAAATAAAGAGTATCCACTGTAAAATTCCTCTAGAAACAAGTTTTTTTTTCTTTCTGGTTTTCATTTTTTAGCTTGCCATTATACAAAGATGACAGATTTCCTTAGCAATAGACAAAATAGACAACCAATATCAATACTTAGAATCACTGTGTACCTTCAATAAAAGAGTATTTTCCTCAACAATGAAAGAATTAAGGGCAGAAGTGGAGCAGTTATATGAGATAGACAGAAAGGAAGATATAGGTAGGACACAGAAACAGATCGAGAAGTAGGGCCAGAGAGAGATTTCAGAAAACTTTACATCCAAGGGAAGATTTAGAGTGAAAACCTTCACCAGGAAAACAGTGACTGATAACAGTCAAGGATATATGAATTTTTGTATGTTGTTTTTTAGTGTTATGTTATAAATTAATTAAAAATCAGAGACTGTTTCACTGTGAAAAATCAAATTTCCTAGTTTTAGTAGTCTTTTTACAAATAAAACATGAGGTTGTTCCAACATAAAAAGGCCACGTTCTGGAAATTCAGTGTATTAGTTTGCAAGTGTTGCTATAACAAAATAGTGTAGCCTGGGTGGCTTACAAAACAGACATTTATTATCCCATAGTTCTGAGGGCTAAAAGTCTAAGTTGAAGGTGCTGGCAGGATTCTGAGATCTCGCTCCTTGGCTCTCAGGTGACACTCGTGCTGTGTTCACACTTGGTTTTCTTTCTGTGCACTTAAATCCCTGGTCTCTGTCTATGATCAACTTTCCTTTTTTATAAAGACAACAGTCAGATTGGATTGAGCCTACTCTAACTGCCTCATTTTAACTTAAGCACCTCTTTAAAGGGCCCATCTTCAAATACAGTCAGATTCTAAGGTATTGTAAGTTAGGGCTTCAACATATGAATTTCCAGAAGACACAATTCAGACCATACCCCAGGGATAGGTAGTAGATTTCCAGTGCAGGAGACAAAAGTGGGTAGTCTGGACAGAGAAAAGAGCATATGACATGGAAAAAAATATAGACCACATGATATTTTCTAGAAAAGTCTAACTAGTACAATTTAAAAATTCAATTAAAAGATACATCCAATATAACAGAATTACATTATGACTTAGATCCTTTAAGAGAGTCAACTTTTAATGAAATATTTATTCATTTCATCATATCCTAATTTATTTAACATCCTTAAACTCCTGAAGAACTCTAATTGAGTCTTTGGAGACAGAGGCATATATTTCTGTGCTTCTGTGAGGGAGGTGTCTCAAAGGGCTGTTGAAGAAATACATATATTGAGTGCAACAAAAGGACATCAAACATCAGAGGAGAAGGAAAAGAGTCACTTTCAAGAGCTGGCCTTCCAAACCAAGGGTAAGCACCTGGAATCGGGGGCAGCTAGGTAGTCTGGCCTCTCTGTGATCTCAGCTGCAAATCAGAAGGGGGATACAGAATCTGGCATGGCTCTCAAAGGATTCCTGCTGTGCCACACATGCACACAGGTGCACAAACACACACATGCAGACTCCCTAGCAAATCAAATTCCATTTAATGATACATCCTACTCTCCCTTAGAATTTGAAACACAGTCTTATATCTATGCTGAACCATTATGTATTCACTTACGCAGTGAATAAATCGAGAGGACAAAATAATGTGACTTGCTTTTTGACTCCAACGACTGTGCTACTCTAAACTACGAATGGATGGCATTTTCACTTCTTGGCACTAATTTTCAGGTGCCAGAGAGGCACATTCCATCCAAAGAATTTTTCTTGCTCCAGTGAAGGGAACAGAGACCTGGGCTGCAGCAGGGGAAGATGCGTCTTGATAAGCCACTCCATAGGAGATTCTTCAGCATGATTGGCTTGGGCATTTTCTGTGCGTTTTATTTTACATTCAGAGATATTTGGTAATTTGTTTCAAATTCAAGATGGACTTGAGGTCTTGGAAGTGAGCCTTCTCTTTTATTTACTCTTCGTTTTTATTATGATACAGCACATTGTGCTGGAAAAGTCTACTTGAGGATGAATCTTGATCTGAATATTTTGAAGCAGCTTAGAAATAGGCAGTACTTTCTTAAACCAGCCTCAAGATATGAAGGTAATTAACCAATTACTCATTCTAGAAATATTTACTGAGTGCCAATTTGTTACTAGGAACTGTTCTTTGTGCTGGGATACAGCAATAAACAGGACAGAAAAATATTTTGCCCCATTCTGGTGGGGAGAAGCAGGCAATCTATTTAATAAGCAGGAGTTAGAGGATGACAATAGATGTGGGGGATAACACAGCAGAATCGGAGTAGAGTAATAAGGATGAGGATTGTTGGAGGGAAAGGGGCATGGAATTTAAAAGGCATGGTTAGTATGGACTTTTGTCAGAAAGTGACATTTGAAAGGAACTTAAAGAAGATGAATAGGTGAGCCATGCAAACATCTGGAGAATAGTGTTTCAGGCAGAGGGAACAGATAGTCAGAAATCTTTGATGCTGGGACAGAGATGGCACATTTGAGAAAAAGTAAGAAAGCCATCAAGGCAGAAGAAAGGAGGAGGTGGTGAGTGTTAGGAGGTAAGTTTCTTTAGGTAAGAGAGGGACAGAAAATGGGTTTTAACTTCGAATAAATTGGGAGCCTTTACAGGGTTTTAAATACAGAAGCAAGTTATTTATTTATTTAATGGCCCATGCTGGCTGTTGTATTGAAAATATACCATAGGGAACAAGGGTGTAGATGAGTTAGAAGGCAATGGCAATATTCTTGGCAATAGATCATGGAGGTCTGAACAAGGGTGGTAGCAGTGGAGGTGGGGAGAAGTGATCAAGTTTGGGACACATTTTGAAGGTAGGAAAATCACAATTTTCTGAAAGATTGAAAAGTAGATAGGAAAGAAAGAGAGTAGGTTGATTCCAAATTTTTGACTTCAGACATGGAAGAGTAGAATTTTATTAACTAATATGGGGAATGAACAAATTAATTTTTGGAATGGAACATTAGGAGTTCAACTTTAAACGTGGTTAGTTTTAAATACCTATTACTTTTCTCTTATTACAGAATATTAGCACCAGATAGAAACTTAGTCATCTTCCAGTGGTAGAATTTTTTAATCTGAAATCATAACTAGCAAATTAATAGATTTTTGTGTTTGTGAACTCATTGAAATTTTGGTGTGTTGAGATATGTACATATAAATATTTGAGAATTATCATTGCTAATTTTATCAAGTTCTCAAAGATTTTCATGAGTCCAAAAATTTAAGAGCCATTTGCAGATAAAGAAATTAAGAAATGCAATGGTTAGAAAATGTGTACAACTTCATAGAATTAAATTTTAAGGAAACAAGAATGTGTATGCCATTCATGGTATGAAAAGAAGGATGCAATTGTTTTCAGCAAATTTCATTTCTCACTCCAACAAAGACAGTGGTATTGTCCTGTGTATCCCAAGACACACGTGTGTATAAGGACTGTCAATCTGCTCTGCTACACCGTATTGCAACAAGTGACGCTATGTACTGTTTCATGAAAGTTTTTCATTTTCTTTGTTTGTTTCGTTTTGTTTTGTTTTGAAATACAGCATCTCTCTGTCACATATGCTAGAGTGCAATGGTGCGATCTCAGCTCACTGCAACCTCTGCCTCCTGGGTTCAAGCGATTCTTGTGCCTCAGCCTTCTGAGTAGCTGGGATTACGGGCATGTGCTACCACGCCTGGCTAATTTTTAGTAGAGACAAGATTTTGCTATGTTGGCCAGGCTGGTCCTGAACACCTGGCTTCAAATGATCCGCCTGCCTCAGCCTCCCAAAGTGCTGGGATTATAGGTGTGAACCACCATGCCTGGCCCATAACAATTTCTATAAGATATTTTAACAAATTGGAATCATAGGAATTTGGTGCTTGGAATAGTAGCAACCAAAATTTTCAGGTGGGTGAATTGTGTTGCTGAGGTGAGGAATTACTTTCCTAAGTCAGACAGGTGATTAGTGTCATGGATATGTCCCAATTATTGGACCCCGCAATCCTAAACTGTATAACTCCTTTGTGAAATTACATGGAATAGTTTGCAAAAGTATTAAATTCTAGGATCTTAGCAAGATACTGAATGATACCATCATTCTGGCTTAAATTGCTTATTTATAGAAACTTGGCCTTATTTATTTATGTTTTACAAGCTCAGACTTTATAAATAAGTGGGATAATTATCCTCTCACTCAGAATAATGATAGTTACAGTTTTATACATTGATTTTCTGTCGAGAAAATGGGCTTTTTTCTTAACATGGATGTTCTCTTACTGTTTTGGAGGTAAATACATGTAGGTTGGTGATTGTTAAGATACTTTTCCAAGATTACAGAACTAACAAGTGAGAAGATCTGGTTTTGAGCCAGACTCCATATCACTTGGGAAATTCTGCCTATGCCAAACCTGTCTTTTCTCAGCTGGGCTTGCTCATATGTCTGTGGGTAACTCTTAGCTCCACTGTAGGCTGAATCATATAGAAGGGCCCCACCCACATGTTTGGGGGACTGCTTGCAGTCCGCTGGGGTGACAGAGAGAGCACAGCCAGATGTCTTATCGAGCAAACTAACCCAGGCTTATTTACATGGTGGTTGTAGAATTCTAAAAGTGAGAACAGAAGCATAAAAAGCCTCTTGAAATCCAGGCTTTGAATCCACATGGAGCTGCCTATCTGTCTATCTATTGGCCAAAGCAAACTACCAAGCCATCCAAGTCTCAAGGGGTTAAGTATAAGAGTTAGAATAGTATCTGGTACATTGTCAGTAATGTATTTATATTTGTACTAATAGCAGCAAAGGTAGTACAGTATGTTGGCATTTGTATACCTACCACCAAAATACTTGACACATAAGAAGTTTTCAATAACTTATGGAAAAACAGTGAAATTTTTTGAGTGCTCACTAATGTACCCAATATCGAGTTGGGTTATTTTTAGGTATGTTTTCTTTATTCAACCAGACAGTATGTCAAGAAGTTATTAGTTGCTGGGCACGGTGGCTCATGCCTGTAATCCCAGCACTTTGGGAGGCTGAGGTGGGTGGATCACCTGAGGTCAGGAGTTCGAAATCAGCCTGGCCAAGATGGTGAAACCCTGTCTCTATTAAAAATACAAAAATTAGCCAGGTATGGTGGTGTTCACCTGTAATCCCAGCTACTCAGGAGGCTGAGGCAGGAGAATTGCTTGAACCCAGGAAACAGGTTGCAGTGAGTAGAGATCACACCATTGCACTCCAGCCTAGGTGGCTGAGAGACTCAATCTCAAAAAAAAAAAAAAAAAAAAAAAAAAAAAAAAAAAAAGAGGTTATTAGCTATTAGACACCTTTTTGAGCTTCATTTTTCTCAAGATTTATGAGAATATGGGACTTGCCCTGTAATAAATAGTTAATAAGTAAAATTCCTAATTTTCAAATTATTTCTGACTCCAATTCCAGTAACTTTTCCAAGTTATGCACTGAAGTCCTATAATTCTAGATAATAAGGGAGAAAAATCCACAAGCTTCTTAGTAGTTGTTGATTTAATTGATACCCTTGTTAATGTATGTCAATAGAAAAATCACTAAGTAATACTTCTCCCTTCTCATGAAAGTCAGGTTTTCACCTCTGTGGACATGGAAGTAGGAAATCGCACCATCCTGACTGAATTCATCTTGGTGGGTTTCTCAGCAGACCCCCAGTGGCAGCTGATTCTGTTTGGAGTGTTTCTGATACTCTATTTGGTAACCTTGTCAGGAAACATGACCTTGGTTATCTTAATCCGAATCGATCCCCGATTGCATACGCCTATGTACTTTTTCATTGGCAACCTGTCTTTTCTGGATTTCTGGTATACGTCTGTGTATACTCCCAAAATCCTGGCCAGTTGTGTCTCAAAAGATAAACGCATTTCCTTGGCTGGATGTGGGGCTCAGCTGTTTTTTTCCTGCGTCGTAGCCTACACTGAATGCTATCTCCTGGCAGCCATGGCTTACGACCGCCATGCAGCAATTTGTAATCCATTGCTTTATTCAGGTACCATGTCCATTGTCCTCTGTACTGGGCTTGTTGCTGGCTCCTACATAGGAGGATTTTTGAATGCCATAGTTCATACTGCCAATACCTTTCACCTACGTTTTTGTGGTAGAAATATCATTGACCACTTTTTCTGTGATGTACTACCATTGGTAAAAATGTCCTGTACAGACACAGGGATCTATGAAAAAGTCCTCCTTGGTGTGGTGGGCTTCACAGTCCTCTCCAGCATTCTTGCTATCCTGATTTCCTATGTCAACATCCTCCTGGCTATCCTGAGAATCCACTCAGCTTCAGGAAGACGCAAGGCGTTCTCCACCTGTGCTTCCCACCTCATCTCAGTCACGCTCTTCTATGGATCGCTGTTGTTTATGTATTCAAGGCCTAGTTCCACCTACTCCCTAGAGAGGGACAAAGTAGCTGCCCTGTTCTACACTGTGATCAACCCACTGCTCAATCCTCTCATCTATAGCCTGAGAAACAAAGATGTCAAAGAGGTCTTCAGGAAAGCAATACAGACTATACGATCACATACATGAAGGTTATTCTCTTTGCAAATGCTGTTATTGAATTTTCCAGATTATTGGTATATAAGTGTGTTCGTATGCATTTGTGTAGTTCAATTAAATCCAATAAGTCACATCTAAAACATTAAAAAGATTGAGCAAATGACTCTTTAATTGTTGTTAGTTTGTTGTGATGTAAACGAGACAAAGTAATATTTAAAACTTATAGTATTGAGTTGTTTGACATTCTGCAATATGGTATTTTGTCTCAGCAGTATTATATTTTTCATAGATTTCATTGTGTTTGCTGCCTTTGGGAGATCTTGGGAACAAAACAAATTATGTGGTTTAATGAATATAGTTTGACTTTGAAGCTGGGTAAGCAATCTTCACTAGGTGAGAAGAATATCTGAAATGGTGACACTTCTGGAAATATGCTCAAGATTTTACAAATATTTAAGACAATGATTTCCTCAAAATTTCTTCAGAAAGCTCTAATTGAGCATATAGGAAATATCTTTGTAAACCTCATGCTTTCTACATAAAATATTTGGAAAATGTTTAAGAGTTGTTTAGATCACAAACAACAATGACAATAAAACTATTTCTAAATTTATGAATAAATATGCACCTTTAGAATTGCATACCATCTTAAAAGAGTGTTCTCTCTTACATGGAGTGAGCAATCTGCAGTACTCTCTCTCAGACCACACAGCAATGTAACACCACCAAAATGAAACATATGAACAACAACAGTTACCACTGTTCCCTAGTTCGCTTTCTTTTTCCTTTGTCTTGACCAAAAAACATAAGTTGGATGTTTTTCCCTGCCCTGGACCAAACCTGGGCCTTGAACATTCCTAAGAACTGATAAACTTGTTTAGGTTCATGCCTGAAACCCTGAAAAAACAAACGTATTGCTGACTACATGGAAACCAGCCCTGGCCATGAGCCCAATTCCTTAAACCCTTATGTAAACTCCATAACTGAACCCCTTTGTGATGGCAGGTTGGGTTGATATTTCCTTTAGCAGCCTTTAGAAGACTGCAAGTTAAGGAATATTGGTAACATTTTTCAAATCAGAAGCTTGCAGCTCAGCGGTTAGCGCTTGGTTAATGAAAGGTTATAGTGTTTGCTTTAATGAGCACATTTACAAAATTAATTAAAATTTAAATGTTTATGACAAATGGTTGTAGCTATTTCATCTGTCTTTGCTGTGACATTTCTCATCTTTCTGTTCAGCTGCATTTATTTTCCAACACGTCCTGCCTCTTTGCATCAAAATAATCTTAACATTCCTTATGTCTCTATCACAAAGGAAACTGTTTGAGTACTTGACCAGAAGGATTTGGGGTGTATTCCCCAAATATCAATGATCCATATTATGTTTTCTTTTCTTCTCCATAATACTCACTATGTAGGAAAAATAATTCAGTAAACATTAGGGGAAAAAACAAAGTAAAATATAATTTTACTTTAGGATGCCAAAAGTATTACTCTTTCATTTTGCATTAACCGAAGATACTGATTTTTAAAAACTGTATTAATATCGAATGGAATCTACAATTCTGTAGTATATATTATGGTCTAATCTCAAAATCAAAACAAACAAACAAACACAAAATTCAAAGAAACAAAATTTTTTCTGTTGAATTTTGTTCAATGGTAAAAAAAGATACAAAAATCCAGTTCCGCAACCTCTCTGAGCCATTTGTTATCACTTAGCACTGATTTGAGAACTTTTTGTCAATTCAGACTTTGGATTATGCCGACTTGAAGAATTTTTTCAGAGCTTCTTTCACGTCTTTATTTCTCAGACTGTAGATCAAAGGGTTCAGCATGGGGAACAGCACGGTATAAAAGGTAGAAACTATTTTGTCCCTCTCGAGGGAGTAGGTGGAACTTGGCCTAGAGTAGATGTAAAGAATGGAGCCATAGTATAAAGTAACAGAGATCAGGTGGGAGGAGCATGTGGAGAAGGCTTTGAGGTGGCCCTGGGTGGAGCGTATCCTCAGGATGGTGGTGATGATGGAGAGGTAAGAGGCCAGGATGAACACTATAGGTGAGATGACATTGGAGGCCAGCAGGAAGCACAGCACAGCCTGGTAGCTCTCTCTCACATTGCATGCCAGCTTCACCAGGGGTGGGACATCACAGAAAAAGTCATCAATGACATTGTCACCACAAAAATCCAATGTGAATGTATTGCTGGTTAATATTATTGCATTGACAAAACCTCCAGCATAGGAATATAAAACCGAACAGAAGCACAATCTCCTTGGCATGGCCCGAGCATAAAGCAGGGGCTTGGAGATGGCCATGTAGCGGTCATAAGCCATGGCAGCCAGCAGGTAGCACTCA
>CAUYLG010043643.1:0-39493 GCA_963573385.1 Cacajao melanocephalus
AACTAAAGAGCTTCTGCACAGCAAAAGAAACTATCATCAGAGTGAACAGGCAACCTACAGAATGGGAGAAAATTTTTGCAATCTATCCATCTGACAAAGGGCTAATATCCAGAATCTACAAAGAACTTAAACAAATTTACAGGAAAAAACCAAACCCATCAAAAAGTGAACGAAGGATATGAACAAATACTTCTCAAAAGAAGACATTTATGCAGCCAACAAACCTATGAAAAAAAGCTCATTATCACTAGTAATTAGAGAAATGCAAATAAAAACCACATTGAGGTATCATCTCACACCAGTTAAAATGGTGATCATTAAAAAGTCAAGAAACAAAAGATGCTGGAGAGGATGTGGAGAAACAGGAACACTTTTACACTGTTAGTGGAAGTGTAAATTAGTTCAACTATTGTAGAAGACAGTGTGGCAATTCCTCAAGGATCTAGAACTAGAAATACCATCTGACCCAGCAATCCCATTACTGGGTATATACTCAAAGGATTATAAATCATTCTGCTATACAGACACATGTACATGTATGTTTATTGCATCACTGTTCACAGTAACAAAGACTTAGAACTAACCCAGATGCTCATCAATGATAGACTAGGTAAAGAAAATGTGGCACTTATACACCATGGAATACTATGCAGCCATAAAAAGGATGAGTTCATGTCTTGCAGGAATGTGGATGAAGCTGGAAACCACATTCTCAGCAAACTAACAGAAGAACAGAAAACCAAGCACTCCATGTTGTCACTCATAAGTAGAAATTGAACAATGAGAACACATAGACACAGGGAAGGGAACATCACACATCAAGGCCTGCTGAGGGGTATGTGGCTAGGTGAGGGATAGCATTAGGAGAAGTACCCAATGTAGATGATAGTTGATGGATGCAGCAAACCACTGTGGCATGTGTATACCTAAGTAACAAACCTGCACATTCTGTACCTATATCCCAGAGCTTAAAGTATAATTTAAAAAAGAAAATATATGTTTGAAAAAAAAATTAAAAATATATTAGAACCTGAGTCTGCATGAGCCTCTAAATCTACTACTTTATGGGAAAAGTGGATGATAGTGGCACATAGTTAGTGACACCACAGAGATACAACTGTATGTAGAACATGAGAAAATTCTAGGATAAACACCTAGTTCTTTCAACAAACAAAAAGAGGGAAAAAAGAAAAATTAAACAAAACTGACAAATCTTTAGCTAGTCTACTACAAAAAGAGAGAAGACCCAAATGAATAAAATTAGGGTGAAAAAGGAGACATTACAATCAATACCACAGAAATTCAAAGGGTCATTAGGGGCTACTATGAGCAACTGTATGCCAAAAAATTAGAAAACTAAGAAGAAATGGATAAATTCCTAGACATGTACAGCCTAACAAGATTGAACCATGAAGGAATCCAAAACCTGAACAGACCAATAACAAATAGTCAGATCAAAGCCATCATAAAATGTCTCCCAGCATAGAAAAGCCCAGGACCCAGTGGCTTCACTGCTGAATTCTACCAAACGTTTGAATTACTAATATCAATCCTATACCCAACTATTCCAAAAAACAGAGTAAGGAATGCTTCCAAATTCATTCTATGAGCTCAGTATATTATCCTGCTACCAAAACCAGAGCAAGACAGATCAAAAAGAGAAAACCACAGGTCAATATTCCTGATGAACATTCACACAAAAATTCACAACAAAATGTTAGCAAACTAAATTAAAAAATACATTAAAAATATCATTCATCATGATCAAGTGGGATTTATCCCAGGGATGCAAAGATGGTTCAACATACATAAATCTATCAGTGTAATACATCATATAAACAGAATGAAGGGCAAAGCTATATGATCATTTCAACTGATGTGAAAAAGCATTATATAAAATTCAGCATCCCTTCATGATAAAAACCCTAAAGAACACTGGGTTTAGAAGGAACATACTTCAGCATAATAAAATTCATATACAACAGACCTACAGCTAACATCGTACTAAATGGGGGAAAACTGAAAGTACAATTACAAGATACAAAAACAGCATACAAAAATCAGTATCATTTGTACATGTCAACAGTGAACAATCTGAAAGAGAAATCAAGAAAGTAATCCTATTTACAATAGCTACAAATAAAATACTTAGGAATTAACAAAAAAGTGACACCTCTACAATGAAAACTATAAAACATTGATGCAAGAAATTGAAGAAGACACACAAAAAAATGGAACTATATTCCATGTTCATGGACTGGAAGAATCAATGTTGTTAAAATGATTACCCAAAGCAATCTACAGATTCAGTGCAATCCCTATCAAAATATTAATGACATTCTTCACAGAATTAGAAAAAACAATTCTAAAGTTTAAATGGTACCACAAAAGACCCAGAATAGCCAAAGCAATTCTGAGCAAAAACAACAAAACCAGAGAAATAATATTACCTGACTTTAAGTGATACTACAGAGCTACGATAACCAAAACAGCATGGTCCTGGCACAATTGGCACATAGACCAATAGATCAGAATAGAGAACCCAGAAATAAATCCATACAGCCATAGTGAACTCATTTTTGAGAAAGGTTCCAAGAACATATATTGGGAAAGGACAACCTCTTCAATAAATGGTTCCAGAGAAAACTGTATACCCATATGCAGAAGAATGAAGTTAATCCCCCCTATCTCTCACCATATACAAAAATCAAGTTACAATGCAGCAAAGACTTAAATTGAAAACCTCAAACTATAAAACTACTACAAGAAAACATTGAGGAAACTCTCTAGGATATTGGACTGAGCAAAGATTTTTTGAATAAATCCCACAAGCACAGACAACCAAAGCAAAAATGAACAAATGAGATCATATCAAGTTAAAAAGCTTCTTCACAGCAAAGTAAACAATCAGTGAAGTGAAGAGACAACCCATAAACGGGAGAAAATATTTTCAAACTACTCATATGTCAAGGGGTTAATAACTAGCATACATAAGGAGCTCAAACAACTCTATAGGAAAAAATCCAGTAATCCAATCAAAACTGGGCAAAAGATCTGAATAGACAATTCTCAATGGAAGACATACAAGTGGCAAACAGGTATATGAAAAGGTGCTCAACATTGTTAATCATCAGAGAAATGCAAATCAAAACTACAATGAGATATCATCTTACCCCAATTAAAATGACTTTTATCCAAAAGACGGGCAATAACGAATGTTGGTGAGGATGTCGAGAAAAGGGAATACTGGTGTTGGAAATGTAAATTAGCACAACCATTATGGAGAACAGTTTGGAGGTTCCCAAAAAAACTCAAAATAAAGCTATTATAAAATCCAGCAAACCCACTGCTGGGTATATACACAAAAGAAAGGAAATCAGTACGCTGATGAGATATCTGCCCTCTCATGTTTATTGCAATGCTATTCACAATGGAAACAAGCCACATTTTGGAAACAACCTAAGTGTCCATCAACAGATGAATGAATAAAGAAATGTGGTACATTTACGCAGTAGAGAACTCTTCAGCCATAAAAAAGAATGAGATCCTGTCATTTGCAACAACATGGATGGAACTGGAGGTTAAGTAAGTCAGGTCCAGAAAGACAAACTTTGCATATTCCACTTATTTGTGGGAACTAAAAATTAAGACAATTGAACTCATAGACATAGGGAGTAGATGGGTGGTTACCAGAGGCTGGAAGGATAGTAGGGAATTGGGAGGAAGTGGGGATGGTTAATGGGTACCTACTATGCACCTACTATATATATCTACTACCTACTAGATACCCATAGAAATTAAAAAGAAAACATTTTTTAAAAAGAAATTGTAGTTAGAGAAAGCAGAAATCTTCAGGTAGGGAGGAAAAATAGTAGTATCCAGTTCTTGGTGGGACAATAGCTATGAATATCTGACATAGGCTCCTGACAAGTAAAAACAGTAAAAAGGGGAGAGGGAGTCTACCACAGTAGCAGTCATCTCCAAGGGACACCTTCTCTAGGTATTTCTCCCTTCCCCAACTCACATTCAAGCCTAGTATATAATTTGGCTCACCAACATGCTGTCACTGTCAATAACATCCACACTCTCAAGCTTCAAATGTTGATAAAAATAAATTGCTGCTCATAATTCAATTTTGTTAACACATTTGGAAAACTGGGGAAAAGCTTTTAGCCTATTTTCATGTGTCAATTACATCAGCCAAAATAAGCTGTAACTTGGTGCTCCAGGGGCTAGAGCAGGCCTAACAAATGTGAATAAATCACTGGGTTCAAAGACAAATTCAAAATCTTCCCTTCAACTCTTTATTTTAAACAATTTTCCCTTTTTATCCCACTAACCTCTTTGGCCTCTTCCTTTGGCAATGGTGATGATGATGATGATGATACTTAAGATAATTCAGCTCCTCCTTGCTTCTGCAAGGTATGCACCTCCTAGAAGCCAAAGAAATACAGTTTGCTAGTAGGAGTTATGTATGTATAAATGATATATTTTTAACTATTCATTAAAGCACAACCATGTGCATAAAAGTACACAGAGGTACAAAATTCAGTGACTTTTTATAAAATGATTACATTCATGTAACCAACACCCAGAACAAAAAGTAGAACATAAGTAGCACACAGAAGTCAATGCTTTGCCGCAAGGTTGCCAGTATCTCACTTCTAATAGCATAGATTAATTTTGTCAGATATGTCCTTTATAAAAATTAAATTCTACAGCATGTATGTTTTATCTTACTTTTTTCTCAATATTAAGTTTATGAGATTCATTGTTTTAAATAGTTACTGATTATTCTCATTACTGTATAGTATTTATTGTGTAATTATACCACAATGTGTTTATTCATTCCAATGTTGATGGGTAGTCAATTTTCATTTTTTTAACATTATTTGGGTATTATATGTAGTGCTGCTATGGATATTCTTAAATATTTTGGGTGAAAATATGTATGCACTTCTTTGGGTATATTCTTAAGGGTAGAACTGCTGGGTGTTCGGGGATGCACATGCCCAGCTTAAGTAAATGCTGCCAGTTTTCCAAAATTAATATGCTGTATATACTGTTTCAAAATATATATATATACATATATATTTTTGCTGTTACCCAGGCTGGAATGCAGTGGCGTGATCATGGCTCAGTGCAGCCTTGAATTCCTGAACTCAAGTGATCCTCCTGCCTCAGCCTCCCAAGTAGCTGGGACTATAGGCACACACCACCTGACTATTAAATTTTTTTTTTGTTTTTTGTAGAGACAGGTTTGCTTATATTGCCTAGGCTGATCTCAGACTTCTGACCTTAAACTATGTTGCCTCAGCCTCCCAAAGTACTGGGATTATGAGCGTGAGCCACTGCACCTGGCCAAAATGAATATACTATTTTACATTAACACCAGCAGTATAGAGGTGTAAAGAGTTCCAGTTGCTCCACATCCTCCCAACACTTTTCATCTCCCCTTTTAGCCTTTCCAGTAGGTATGTTTGTTCAGGACTTTTGCCCACTTTTCTATTGAGTTGACTAGAGTTTTTCATTATTAATTTGTAAGAATTCTTTATATATTGTGATATGATATCTTTGTCAAATACAAATATTGTAAATATTTTCTCTCACTCTGTAGACTGACTTTTCGCTATCTTAATGGAGTTTGCCAAAATTAGAATTTAAAAATACATTTAGAATACTTTCCTGCAACCTCACTAATGAGAGGATTAAGAAACCTCAATCTATTCCGCAGAGAAAGACACTGGACTCTGCCTGGCTCGGCTGGTAGAAGTAAGGAAGTAATTCTGTGCCTTAGAATTAAGATGGAATAGCTGATAATAATAATATCAACCATAGATGGATTGCCTACTATATGTCTAGAGATTATTATATATATCATATAATATCAAAGTTACAACCCTCCTATGACATAAAAGCATTATTATCAACCTCATTTTCAGATGAAGAAACCATGGCATAGACAAGTAAAGTAACTTTAAACCTAGTGCAGCCTTTTCTAAATTTCTGCTCTTGACCTTTACTATATACTTTCTTTTTGCCACCTTATACTAAAGCCAAAAATTCACAATATCTTCTATTTAATAGGAACTTAGTCTAGCTAAATACGGTCCCCAGAGGTTTCATGCAATGAGCAGTCATTGCAGGCAGCCTTACCTTAAGAGGCAAGGAGGCTCCTGTCTCCACCTGAGGGCAAGGCTTCAAGAGGAGCTCAGGTGAGAACTATTGGCCACCCCTATTCCCAGCAGCTGGGAGAATGCATGCTTTAGTCCTAGAAGAAAGAGCTGGGAGGTGCAGCATGGCATCCACTATAGTCTATTCCTTGTACTGTCTGTGTCTGCTTGCTTCATTTTAAGTTCTGATAAAACCTCCTCCAGGATTTTGTTGGGCTTCTTTTCCTGGTAGGAACATATAATGGGAAGGTTAGTGGCATAAACTACAGCCCTTGCCGTTGCAGTTGTGCTTCAGGCTACAAGTGATATTCATTATCTCCCTCTTCCATGCCTACCAACCTCCATTCTAGAGTCCCTTCACTATTTGTACCTCTGCTAGTGAAGAAGTTTACATGGTATAGTGACGCAGAACTTCATCCTATTGCTGGACCACTAGCAGGTGATGAAACTTCAAAACCCCATGTCAGAGTTTTTTGGAATACTCTTGGTACCAATTGCTTCAAGTTAACTTGCCCGAGAAGCAGGCTCTAGGATGGAGCTGCGTGCACAGGAAAAGTAAAGGAAGCATAATTGGTAAAGGGAGAAATTGAAATGAAAATCAGTGTAACAAAGGCCTCAGCCAATCCCACTGGAAGCTCTGGAGTTAGATGGCCTACTATAGTTATCCCAAATGGGGAAAGGAGGCAAACCTTCATACCTCCACATCAACCAATCGTTAGATGTGAATTTAACATCTAACATCTCATTCCCAGGATGGGAATGAGGTTTGGGGGAGGGGCAGTTCTCTTCATCTGAAAGCTATTGATCAACAACGTTTCCAGTCCTAGGTGAGAGTGATCTGGAAAGATCACAGTGGCATCCACTGCAAATATGTATGCCTTAGATCTGAGTTGCAATAATTCAGAAGAATAAATTTTACATTTGAAATATTTGGGGTATTATTGGTTAAAGCAGACTTCTGGAAGGGATTTAGGTTTATACAGGTGAAAACATGCTTCATACTACCAGATTTCATCAGTTATAATCATCAAGATAGATATTTACAATTTAGAAGTTTACTACATTTTATTATTACTTTATGAAAAAATAAAAATTGCCACCAATTAAATTATGATGCACATGTTATATGTAAGAAGTATCTCAATTTCAGAGGTAGAAAAATGTGAATAAAGCCCCCCTGCATCTTAGAATTTATGATATATGGTAAGTTTTAACACCTCTCCTTCACACACACACATACACACACACGAAAATGATGTTTTTCATGGTGTTAATGAATGTTGCCAAATGGAAGTAAAGTAGGGTAGATTTATTGGCAAGATCATCCTCAGTCCAGGTGTCCAGATAAAGTAACAGTTGTTCACCGCTTTACTTCCCTACATCATACATTGTGTCATGGTATATGTAGGGCAGGCAGTACATTCCAGTGGATGAGTGGCATTTGTCATTCACAGAAAAGAAAAGGACTCAAGGAAGATGTCCAGACCAGAAGGGACCTTACTAACCCACTCACCTACTCAGGAGTCCTTCTCAGCTCAGGACACATATGCCTGGGCTTGGCCATCCTGTCCCTCCCATCCTTTATTCTGAAGACTATAATAAAGGGAAAAGGGCCCTCACTCTTTCCCTAACCCACCCCAATTTTTTCTTTGACAGAGAAGGTAGAAACAGTGTTCAGGAGTGAGGATGCTCACCACTATGCAAGGCACAGTTCATTCTCTCTCAGTCCACTCATACCTCAGACCCTGCCTTCTTTACCCTCCCCCGTCCCCGTCCCACGCTGCAGCAAACAATTGTTCTCTCTTCAGTCATAGCAAAAACTCTTGACGTGTTCCCTCCTTCATATAATGTTTTATGATGACTGGAACTGAGAATCAATGTCCTTGGTCTCTTCCTTTCTAAACTCCCACAGAGGCTTCTTTACTCATGCTTCCCACTTTAAATGCACTTACATCTTTGCTTGAACAGCATTCAGACTTGGTTTAATTGAAGCATTTTTATAGGGTGTGGCTGTCAGCTTATCCTTCACAGGCTGACATATGACCACAATGTCTCTCCCACATTTTTAGCAACACAGATAATGGATTTGGCAGCAAACACTGATTAAAGACATGGAGCCCCTTGCTATCTTCTGTTGCTGCTGCTGAGTCAGGATCTTAAATGTACGTTGAGATCTTCCAATTGGTCCTACCAGGTCTATCCTAGATAAGGCTTCATGGTTTTCCCAGCAGCCCTCTACAGTGGAATGATTTGCTGCTCAGGGTTGCTCTGATTTTCTATGCTGGGGGGAACTGGAAAGCATCAACATTTATCATGCACTAGAGGGTGCCAAAGTCTTGGGTAACTGAGTCCATCTAGGAAGCTTGTGTCTCACCCGGAAGCCCAGGAAAGAGAAGCAGCATCCAAATTTTTAAAGTTCTGCAGCTGGACTGGGCATGAGGATGTCTGCTAGAGCACATGCCTCTGCTATCAGAGGGACTATTCTGAAACATTCAGTAGATCAGGATCTATACCACTACTGAAGGTTTTCAAAGGCAACACCACTGTGATTGAAAAAAAATATATTTTAACAATAGTAATAGCTACCTGTTTGCATACTATTTATTATATGCCATACACTGTTGTAAGCACCTTATGTGCATTAACATATTAAATCCTGTCAACAATGCTAAAACATTATCTTCAAGTTATAGATGAGAAAACTAAGGCAGAGAGCTTAAGAAGTTTGCCCAAGATTATGTAGCTTGTGAGTGGTAGGGCCAGGATTAAAATCCAGGAGTCCAGCTTTAGGGTCTTCAACATTCTGCTTCACTCACATGTTAACACAAGTATCAGGCACTCTATTGCCACATTTCTTGTCAGAAGTAAACATAAATTTATTCCAGCTCCCCTGGTTAGGCAACCACCATGTTCAGTACCCTTACTGCTAGAAAGTTCTTTTTTAACATTCCCTTGAATCCAGCTCCTATCCTTTATTTCCACCCTAGATTGTTTTTAATCCATCTATATACATTTTCATTTTTGTACTCTAGACTGTTTGACCATATTATGGAGTATTTACTGACTGCTCAGCCTCAACAAATGAAAATTTTTTTTTAAAAGATGAGGTCTCGCTATGCTGCTCAGGCTGGTCTCAAATTCCTTGGCTCAAGCGATCCTCCCACCTCAGCCTCCCAAAGTGCTAGAATTACAGGTGTGAGCCACCATGCCCAGCCAGTAGATGGTTTTTGACTGCCGTGCTTCTAAACGCAACTGAAACAATCTTTCTTGGATTCAAACAAGCTGTTGGCCCACATTTCTTTAACTCCTGTTCCAAAATAGTGGTGAAAGTACCCAAGTAAAAAGTAACAAACTAGGTCCAATGACTTGGCATTGCATTTGAATTAACGAATGTCACAAAACTCTCAGCTAATCTACATGTAATATTTTTAAAAAGAAGAATTTTAGAAGAACTAGGCAACAAAATGTTCTGAAACATTTTTTTTTTTCGAGATGGAGTTTCACTCTTATTGCCCAGGCTGGAGTGCAATGATGCGATCTCGGCTCACTGCAACCTCCACCTCCTGGATTCAAGTGATTCTTCAGCCTCAGCCTCCCAAGTAGCAGGAATTACAGGTACCCACCACCATGCCTGGTGCCCAGCTAATTTTTATATTTTTAGTAGAGGTAGTGTTTCACCATGTTGGCCAGGTTGGCCTCAAACTCCTGACCTCAGGTGATCTGCCTGCCTCAGCCTTCCAAAGTGCTGGCATTACAGGCGTGAGCCACCATGGCCAACCTGGAATTTTTTCTTTACCAAAACATTAAATATCTTCTCTCCTGTCTTACATCATTGATAGAAATTTCTTAAATGCACCCACAATTAATTGAACCTGGATTGTCTCTAAACTTGATTCCCCTTTGGTTCCAATAGCAACTTGCTGTGAGACTTTACCCCAGAGTTTCCACATTCTGTGGAAAGAGACAGAAATTCTATCTAAGAGACCTTTCTGGAAAAGTTGTGGGCAAATTAGATTATGGTGAATAAATCACATTTTCTGTGCATTTGGAGAGAATTTTCTATCATACAAGCACTATCATTATAAAATGAGGAAGACTTGTTTTATTCTTATTGGTAAATTTCAGTGTATCAACATGGGATTTTTTGAAGATATTTAGGCCAAGCAGATTATCTTGTAGACAACTTACCTTTTTAAAAAGGCCAATTAGGAGGTGGCTGGCAAGATGGCTGAATAGGAACAACTCTGGTCTGCTGCTTCCAGCAAGATCAACACAGAAGGTGGATGATTTCTGCATTTCCAACTGAGGTATATAGTTCATCTCATTGAGTTTGGCTAGACAGTGGGTGAAGCCCACAGAGGGTGAGCTGAAGCAAGGTGGGGTGTTGCCTCAACCTCGAAGCACAAGGGGTTGGAGAACTCTCTCTCCAAGCCAAGGGAAGCTGATGAATTGTATTTTGAGGAACAGTGCATTCCAGCATAGATACTATGCCTTTCCCATGGTCTTCATAACCCACAGACCAGGAGATTCCCTCAGGTGCCTACACCAGCAAGACCCTGGGCTTCAGGCACAAAACTGGGCAGCCATTTGGGCAGACACAAAGCTAGCTGCAGGAGTTTTTTTTCATAACACAGTGGCACCTGGAATGCCAGCGAGACAGAACCGTTCACTCCCCTGGAAAGGGGACTGAAGCCAGGGAGCCAAGTGGTCTGCCTCAGTGGATCTCACCCCTACAGAGCCCAGCAAGCTAAGATTCACTGGCTTGAAATTCTAGCTGCCAGCACAGCAGTCTGAAGTCGACCCGGGACACTAGAGCTTGGTGGTGGAAGGGGCATTTGCCATTACTGAGGCTTGAGTAGGCAGTTTTCCCCTGACTGTAAACAAAGCCGCCCAAAAGTTCAAATTGGGTGGAACCCACTGTAGCTTGGTAAAGCTGCTGTAGCCAGACTGCCTCTCTAGACTCCTCCTCTCTGGGCAGGGCATCTCTGAAAGAAAGGCAGCAGCCCCAGTCAGGGGCTTATAAGTAAAACTTCCATCTCCCTGGGACATAGCATCTGGGAGAAGGGGCAGAGAAGGGTGCAGCTTCAGCAGACTTAAACATTCCTGCCTGCCAGCTCTGAAGAGAGCAATAAATCTCACATCACAGTGCTCGATCTTTGCTAAAGGACAGACTGCCTCCTCAAGTGGGTCCCTGAGCCCCGTGTCTCCTGACTGGGAGACACCTTCCAGCAGGGGTTGACAGACACCTCATACAGGAGAGCTCTGGCTGGCATCTGGTGGGTTCCCCTCTGAGACGAAGCTTCCAGGGGAGGATACAGGCAGCAGTTTTTGCTGTCTTGCAGCCTCCACTGATGATACCTAGGCAAACAGGAGTGGACCTCCAGGGAAACTCCAGCAGACCTGCAACAGAGGGGCCTGAGTTAGATGGAAAACTAACAAACAGAAAGGAATAGCATCAACATCAAAAAAAGGATGTCCACACAAAAACCCATCCAAAGGTCGCCAACATCAAAGACCAAAGGTAGATAAACACAAGAAGATGAGGAAAAACAGCACAAAAAGGCGAAAAATTCCAAAAACCAGAATGCCTTTTCTCCTCCAAAGGATCACAACTCAAGGGAATGAAACAGAATGGACAATGAGTTTGACAAATTGACAGAAGTAGGCTTCCAAAGGTGGATAATAACAAACTCCTCCAGGCTAAGGGAACATGTTCTAACCCAATGCAAGGAAGCTAAGAACCTGATAAAAGGTTAGAGGAATTACTAACTAGAATTTAGAGTTTAGAGAAGAACATAAATGATCTGATGGAGCCAAAAAACACAGCATGAGAACTTTGTGAAGCATATACAAGTAACAATAGCTGAATCAATCAAGCAGAAGAATGGATATCAGAGGTTAAAGATCAACTTAATGAAATGAAGTGTGAAGACAGAATTAGAGAAAAAAGAGTGAAAAGGAAGTAATAAAGCCTCCAAGGAATATGGAACTATATGAAAAGACCAAACCTACATTTGATTGGTGTACCTGAAAGTGACAGGCAGAATGGAACCAAGTTGGAAAACACTCTTGAGGATATTGTCCAGGAAAACTTCCCCAACCTAGCAAGACAGGCCAACATTCAAATTCAGGAAATACAGAGAACACCACAGATACTCCTCAACAAGAGCAACCTCAAGACACAAAATCATCAGATTCACCAAGGTTGAAATAAAGGAAAAAATGTTAAGGGCAGCCAGAGAGAAAGATTGGGTTACCCACAAAGGGAAGCCCATCAGACTCACAGCAGATCTTTCTGCAGAAATCCTACAAGCCAGAAGAGAAAGGGGGCCAATATTCAATACTCATAAAGAAAAGAATTTTCAATCCAGAATTTTATATCCACCCAAACTAAGCTTCACAAGCAAAAGAGAAATAAAATCCTTTACAGATGAGCAAATGCTGACAGACTG
The DNA here is from genome assembly GCA_963573385.1 of Cacajao melanocephalus. Taxonomy (NCBI): domain Eukaryota; kingdom Metazoa; phylum Chordata; class Mammalia; order Primates; family Pitheciidae; genus Cacajao; species Cacajao melanocephalus. The sequence continues at coordinate 12,626 of CAUYLG010043643.1, forward strand.
TGTAACCACCAGGCCTACCTCACAAGAGCTCCTGAAGGAAGCACTAAATATGGAAAGAAAAAACTACTATCAGCCACTGCAAAAACACACCAAATTGTAAAGACCATTGACATTATGAGGAAACTGCATCAACTACTGGGCAAAATAACCAGGTAGCATCATAATGACAGGATCAAATTCACACATGAAAATATTAAACTTAAATGTAAATGGGCTAAATGCCACAATTAAAAGACACAGACTGGCAAATTGGATAAAGAGTCAAGACCCATAGGTGTGCTGTATTCAGAAGACCCATCTCACATGTGAAAACACACATAGGCTCAAAATAAAGAAATGGAGAAATACTTACCAAGCAAATGGAAAGCAAAAAAAAAAAAAAATGCAGGGGTGGCAATCCTAATCTCTGATAAAACAGACTTTAAACCAATAGAGATCAAAATAGACAAAGAAGGGCATTACATAATGTTAAAGGGATCAACACAACAAAAAGAGCTAACTATCCTAAATATATATGCACCCACACAGAAGCACCCAGATTCATAAAGCAAATTCTTAGAGATCTACAAAGAGACTGTCTCCCACACAATAACCATGGTAGACTTTAATACCCCACTGTCCATATTAGACAGATCAATGTGGCAGAAAAGTAACAAGGGTATTCAGGACTTGAACTCAGCTCTGGACCAAGCAGACCTAATAGACATCTACAGAACTCTCCACCTCAAATCAACAGACTATACATTCTTCTCAGCACCACATAGCATTTATTCTAAAATTGACCACATAATTGGAAGTAAAACACTCCTCAGCAAGTGTAAAAGAATGGAAATTGTAACTGTCTCTCAGACCACAGTGCAATCAAATTAGAACTCAGGATTAAGAAATTCACTCAAAACTGCACAACTACATGAAAAATTGAACAAGCTGCTCCCAACTGACTACCAGGTAAAAAATGAAATTAAGGCAGAAATAAATAAGTTATTTGAAACCAATGAGAAAAAGACACAACATACCAGAATCTCTGCAACATAGCCAAAGCCGTGTTTAGAGAAAAGTGTATAGCACAAAATGCCCACATAAGAAAGCAGGAAAGATCTAAAATTGACACCCTAACATCACAATTAAAAAACTAGAGAAGCAAGAGCAAACAAATTCAAAAGCTAACAGAAGACAAAAAATAAGATCAGAGCAGAAGTGAAGGAGATAGAGACATGAAAAACTCTTCAAAAATTAATGAATCCAGGAGCTGTTTTTTAAGAAAGATCAACAAAATAGAACACTAGCCAGACTAATAAAGAAGAAAAGAGAGAAGAATCAAACAGATGCAATAAAAAATGATAAAGGAAATATCACCACTTATCCCACAGAAATACAGACTACCACCAGAGAATACCATAAACACCTCTGTGCAAATAAACCAGAAAGTCAGATAAATTCCTGGACACATAGAGCCTCCCAAGTCTCAACCAGAAGAAGATGAATCCCAGAACAGAGCAATGACTAGGTGACAAATTGAGGCAATAATTAATAGCTTACCAAAAAAACCCTAGGACCAGACATTTCACAGCCAAATCAGAGTTACAAAGAGTAGCTAGTACCATTTCTTCTGAAACTATTCCAAACAATAAAAAAAAGAGGGACTCCTCCATAACTCATTTTATGAGGCCAGCATCATCCTGATACCAAAACCTGGCAGACACCCAACAAAAAAAGAAAATTTCAGGCCAATATCCCTGATGAACATTGATGTGAAAATCTTCAGTAAAATACTGGCAAACTAAATCCAGCAGCACATCAAAAGACTTATCCACCATGATCAAGTTAGCTTATTCCCTGGATGCAAGGCTGGTTCAACATATGCAAATCAGTAAACATAATCCATCACATAAACAGAACCAATGACAAAAACCACATGATTATCTCAATAGAGATAAAGCCTTCGATAAAATTCAACCCCTTCATGTTGAAAACTCTCAATAAACTGAGTATTGATGGTACGTAAATCAAAATAATAAGAGCTATTTATGACAAACCAACAGCCAATATCATACTGAATAGACAAAGGCTGGAAGCATTCCCTTTGAAAACCAGCACAATACAAGGATGCCCTCTCTCACCACTCCTTTTAAACATAGTATTTGAAGTTCTGGCCAGGGCAATCAGGCAAGAGAAAGAAATAAAAGGTATTCAAATAGGAAGAAAGGAAGTCAAATTGTCTCTGTTTGCAGATAACATGATTGTATATTTAGAAAACTCCATTGTCTCAGTCCAAAATCTCCTTAAGCTGATAAGCAACTTCAGCAAAGTCTCAGGATACAAAATCAATGTTCAAATATCACAAGCAATCCTGTATGCCAATAATAGAGAGCCAAATCATGAGTGTACTCTCATTCACAATTGCTACAAGAGAATACAATACCAGGAATACAACTTATAAGGGATGTGAAGGACCTCTTCAAGGAGAACTACAAACCACTGCTCAAAGAAATAAGAGAGGACACAAACAGATGGAAAAACATTCCATGCTCATGGTTAGGAAGAATCAATATCGTGAAAATGGCCATACTACCCAAAGTAATTTATACATTCAATGCCATTCCTGTCAAGCTACTATTGACTTTGTCCACAGAATTGGAAAAAACTACTTCAAATCTCATATGGAACCAAAAAAGAGCCTGTATAGCCAAGCCAATCCTAAGCAAAAAGAACAAAGGTGGAGGCATCATGCTACCTGACTTCAAACTATACTACAAGGCTACAGTAACCAAAACAGCATGGTACTGGTACCAAATAGATATATAGACCAATGGAGCAGGAGAGAGGTTTCAGAAATAATGCCACACATCTACAACCATCTGATCTTTGACAGACCTGACAAAAACAAGCAATGGAGGAAGGATTTCCTATTTAACAAATGATATTGGGAAAACTGGCTAGCCATATGCCGAAAACTGAAACTGGACTCATTCCTTACACTTTATACAGAAATCAAGATGGATTAAAGACTTAAATTTAAGACTTAAAACCATAAAAACCCTAGAAGAAAACCTAGGCAGTACTGTTCAGGACATAGGCATGGACAAAGATTTCATGACTAAAATGCCAAAAGCAATGGCAACAAAAGCCAAATTGACACATGGAATCTAATTAAACTAAAGGACTTCTGCACAGCAAAAGAAATTATCATCAGAGCGAACAGGCAACCTACAGAATGGGAGAAAATTTTTGCAATCTATCCATCTGACAAAGGGCTAATATCCAGAATCCAAAAGAAACTTAAACAAGTTAAAAAAAAAATACAAACAACCCCATCAAAAAAGTGGGTAAAAGACATGAAAAGACAATTCTCGAAAAAAGACATTTATGCAGCCAACAAACGTATGGAAAAAAAGCTCATAATCACTGGTCATTAGAGAAATGCAAATCAAAACCACAATGAGGTACCATCTCATGCCACTTAGAATGCCAATCATTACAAACTCAGGAAACAACAGATGCTGGAGAGGATTTGGAGAATCAGGAACACTTTTACACTGTTGGTGGGAGTATAAATTAGTTCAACCATTGTGGAAGGCAGCGTGTTGATTCCTCAAATACCATTTTACCCAGCAATCCCATTACTTGATATATACCCAAAGAATTATAAATCATTCTATTACAAAGACACATGCACACATGTATTTGCTGAAGCACTATTCACAATAGCAAAGACTTGAAACCAACTCAAATGCCCATCAATGATAGACTGGATAAAGAAAATGTAGCACATATATACCATGGAATACTATGCAGCCATAAAAAGGATGAGTTCATGTCCCTTGCAGGGTTGTGGATGAAGCTGGAAACCATCATTCTCAGCAAACTAACACAAGAACAGAAAACCAAGCACTGTGTGTTTTCACTCATAAATGGGATTTGAACAACGAAAACACATGGATACAGAGAGGGTAACATCACACACTGGAACCTGTCGGGGTAGGGGGTTAGGGGAGGGATAGCATTAGGAGAAATACCTAATGTAGATAGATGATGAGTTGATGGGTGCAGCAAACCACTATAGCATGCGTATACCTATGTAACAAACCTGCACGTTCTGCACATGTATCCCAGAACTTAAAGTATAATTTTTGGAAAGGCCAATTATGTCTGAAACTTGGATATAATATATTGACAAGGTATTCAGGCTACTGGATCTAGGTGATATAGTAGAGTCAGAGTGCTTGGATTCCAATCCTGGCTCCTCCACTTACCAGCTATGAGAACTTAGCCAAGTTACTTTCTCTGTGCCTCAGTTTCTTCATCTACAAAATAGGAATAATAATAGTGAAACAGAAAAAGTTCCCTTATCCCCCTTGCAGGGCATGCAGTGGGTTTGTAGCTCACTTCTTCAGTGCCCCGCTGCTCAAACTCCCAGGTGGAGTATGCAGACAGGCAGGCTGCAGGGTTGCAACCTCACGGCAGTGTCTAGGGGTGAATGTTTATAGCTCCCAAAGTCCCAGTGTTACAGTGGGTTACAGGATGCTTTTTCAATTTAGCTGTCTGTTGGCGGCTTGTGTTAGCTCAATTAGACCCCCTGCCTTATTGCAAGGACAGAGAGCTTTCTGTATCCTGGGGTTTCTTGCCTTGGTGTATTGGAATAATTGGATCACACATGGGCTTGGAGAATAAGTGCAAGGTTTTATTGAGTGGAAGTGGCTCTCAGCAGATGGGGGAGCCCAAAGGGGATAGAGTGGGAAAGTGATTTTCCTCTGAAGGCAGGCTGCTGAGAGGCTTGGCTCTCCTCTGAACGCGCCTGCCAAACTTCACGTTGTTCCGCCAGTCCATGGCCTGCCGGCTTGCTGGCGTCTGTCAGTGTGCTCTTATTCCAGTGCATATCTCTCAACGTCCAGCCATTTGTGTCTTCTTCTGCTGGTATGTTCCTCTCGACGTCCAGCTGTGTGTGTGTGTGTGCCTGCTAGGGTCTCGCGGTTTTTATAGGCACAGGATGGGGGCATGGTGAATCAGGGTGGTCTTGGGAAATGCAACATTTGATCAGGAAAACAGAAATGCCAGTCCTCACCTGAGTCCATGGCCACAGGCTTGGGGGTGGAGCCCTAGCCAGGGACCTGGCCTTCGCTACTCAATACTTCCCTGCCCACCTCCCATATCAATAGTACCTACCTCAAGGAGTGGTTGTGAGAACTGAATGAGTTAACACATGCAAAGCACTTAAAACACTAACACTGAGTAACTGCTCAATAAATATATTTGTTATTAGTTGCCGTTTTCATTCCCAGTAATACTTAATTGTCTCGGGAGAAGAGTGGGGTGGGAAGTGTACTAAAGTTGTTGCCCTTAGAAGGTACAAACAGAATCTGAAATCAAAAGAAAGCAGCTTTCTCAGAATCCTTGTGCATAACATCATCACACAGGTATCCTGCTGTGGCTCTGAACTCAGGTGAGGACTGGTAAAAACAACAAAATGTTGTTTAGAAGCAACAGCAGGTTTAAACTGTTTCTTGTAAGTGGTAGGTAATTCCAAGAATGCTTCACAAAGAAGTCTTGCTGGTTGTACCTGAGTATATCTGGCAACCAAATCTCCTTTCAGAGTTCAAACACCAGATGTGCCCATCCATGTGCCCACAGAGCCTGTGTGGCCTAATTAGGTAGTCAGTGATATCTATGATTTTATTTAATGGAAATACTCTAGGTTTTCAAGAAACAAATCAGCAGTCCTTGGAAAGTTCAGAATTGGAACTCACATGTCATCTCATTCTCCTGCCTATGATGCTGATTGGAGAGAAGAGCTGAGGACATGAACTCAGTTATAGGATACTAATGGGGATGTTTTATGCTGCTCAAGGAATTGGCAACCAGATCTCAAGAGTGTAGACAAAAAAAAAGGTGCATTGTAAAATGGCCTCCAATAATGGCCAGATACCTTCCTCAGACTAAGAGAAAGCCAAACCTTTTTGCTAACACAGACCAACACTTTAGCACCCGAACTATCCACTCTAGTTATTTTAAAACCTGGAGGACTATAGAAAGGGATTGAGGGAATCATTGAAGCCACAAGTCATAAGCTTGTAAGATATTTTCCCTACCAGCAAAGTAAATGAAGAAGCCCCAAGAAAATCACCTGTTGAAATCTCAGGTAACTGTGGGAAGGGTGGAGTGATATCTCATTCCCAAATTGTATGCCTGCTCAAGGGGAAGACTTGCTGGTATACCCCTTCTATCTGAGCAGAAGAGAATAATGAAGATGAAGGTAGGGCAAGGTGGTAGTGGTAGAACAATTGGTCACAGCAGGGGTGCATAAATTTCCTGTGGCTATACAGACACTGCAGAAGTAGCAAAATGTGAGGCATCCTGCTCTTACCCCCAGAAGTTGCAGGAAGATTTTGGAAGAGATCAGGTCAGAGATGGCTGTCCTATGTTGGAGAGCAAAGGAGCGGGGAGCCCCTTCATCTATCCCTATTCCCACCCTAGGTCCCCAAAGTACTGCTTTCAGAGGCCTGCCACACAGAGGACTTTTAGAGCTGTGAGTATGAGCTGGAGGAGGAGCAGCAGCCAAAAGAGAACCCTGACAGGTGGCTGTCAAGGGCAGATTGGGTTCACAGAAAAGATTATTCAGAGGTTACCTTGATTTTGAAATTAATATTCCATTTATTCAAAAATCCAGTTCTTTCTGAAGCTTTTAAATTCAGCCTATAGATTTTATTATGCTATTTATAGTTCTAGCAGTCATTAACAATTTCCTTGTATGGGGTCATTGATTAACATTTAGTCTCATTTATAAACTTATTTTAATGCCTTCAAATATTTTGTTGCATTAAATTATTAAATATATTTAGTTTCCCTTTTAAGTTTCCCAGTTGTCTGACTTAGCAAAAAGGCCTTCCTAAATGCTTGAATAACCCTTATAAATATAATAAATTAAACTTATAAACAAGATAAAACTTAAGACTTCTTAAGTGTGCTAATCCAACTATGTAAACTTATGAGTTCTACTTAAAGTCAAAAGCTCAAACCAAATAATCATTTTGAAGTACAGTCACAAAATTGACCTGCTACTCGAATAGGGCAAATTCTCTTAAATGAAGCAAACACCTAAGAAAACAATTTGAAGAGATTCCTTATTATAAAAAATTATGCTATGAGTTTAATGTTCATAAATATCTGTTACCTAATTCTAAATCATATTTGGAATAAAAAATACTTCCTCACTAATAAAACAACTAGGTCATCCAATAGCTTTGAGGGATATCTTCTCAATTGTTGAATTTGAATCATGATCAGAGAGGAACAAGGACATGTAGCCCACCTAGCCCACACCATTCAGGTCCCAGTCCACTCATGGAAGTCCAAATCCCTGACCTGGCTACTTCCTCATCTGACTGGATTTTGCATTTATCTGGCATCCTAGAACTGGGTTAAATTGTATATATACACTCCTGTCTCATTCATCTTATCTCTTAGGCCACAAAACTCTTACATCTGTAAGAGCTAGTAAAATGAGTTAATTAATTAATATCCAATTACATTGTAAATATCTCTTGTTGCTTGGGCTATTCATAAACTTACCACCTTCAAGGTCATCCCATGTACAGGAGCCACTACCTATGGCACCTGCCCTCTTTCCTATCTCTGCTTCTTAATCCCCAATTCCAGTTAAGCTGGAACTAAGAGGGTAGGAAGAGAGAAAAAAGTTCTTCCCTCTATAGGTTATTGAGGCCACTGGTCAAGCCTGAGCTGGGAAGAGGGAAGGAGATGAGATGGGCATCCTACATTGTACTGGCTTAGACTTTTTAATAACTAGAAATCAGTGAAAAACTGTGGAATTTGCCTGAGATTTCAATAAAGAGAAGGAAAGGGAGATTAACAGAAAATATTTCTCTGATATTTTTATGTCATTGAGTTCAAACTGTTCAATAAACATGTAACATTTGAGTAAGGATAGTTTACCTCTTATTAAGCCCTAAAAGATGTCTGGTTCTAATTTTTTTGCTCTTTTTAGAATATGCAGACACTAGATCTCCCATATCATCTTCCTTGAATCACAGTTGCTAATTCTGGAACAAAAAGGAAAAATCTCCTTTGGCATCCTATTATGCTCATCTCCCAAGAGACAGTTTACCTCTTTTATAAAGACCTATAGGTCTTTACCCAGACTTCTGTATTTCTTATGTCATCCCCAAACCATTCTTAACTCTTCATGGTGGTTTTCATGTTGATGATCCCTAATGAGACCAGCATCATTCTTAACTGCTGAACAAAAACTCAGAAAGTGTCCTGGATATGGGCCACTTGCTAGGGCTACCAGAAAGATTGCAGCTCCCATCCTGCACTCCCCTTTCTAAGAGCTTTCTTCTTCATTTTAGCTTTAGCCTCCTTGGAGAGAACTGGTACTATAATAGGAAAAACAACTGGCTAAAATCTGGGCAAGCCACACTGGCCTAGAACTGAAGGCTCCATCAGTGAACTATGCCCCAGGCTCCAGAGCTAGAATAGGCCCTCTCAGGGCTGTAGGCTCAAATGTGGTCCCACCACCCTGCACCACAGCTGTGCATCCAAAATCAGAGGGAAACTCGGTCAGGAACCAAAGTGAGGAGACCAGGAGAGGAAATTAAAATCCTTTGGTTGTAGTGTATTAAGTCATTGCAGCACTCAAAGGCAGCCATTCATATCATTCAGAAAGCTCTGAATAAATGTTTCAGTAATGAAACATGCGGAAAGGAGCTTGTCACCCTGTGATAGTCTTTCTGCAAAGAATTTGATTTAAGGTTGGTATCAGAGCATGAACCATGCTGAAATACAATTACAAAAGAAACAGGAATTTCATTAGTGGATTGCAAGAACAGCTTGGACCTAAGGAGTCTGGTGAGAGCTGATAGGTGTTGGCAGGAAGAAAGAGGGGGAAAGAAGACATGGTGTGTGATGGAAGAAGCCACCTGTCCCTCTAGTACCATACTGGGAAGGAAGATGGCAATGTCAATTTCAGGAAAAGGAAAGGAGAAGATGACTTTCTCTTTTGTGTTGAGAAATCTCTCTTTATATGTACTTTTTACCTAAAATAAGGAATAAAATTAAGCTTTATTCATATTTATTTGGTAGATTTATAGTAGCTAATTAAGTAAAGTGCTTAGAAAAGTGACTAGCACATATAGTAAGCATTATAGATGGGTTTGCTATGATTTTATAACTTGTGTGTGTTTATGTGTGTATGAGATGATGGCTCAAAATTATTTTTAATTATAGATACATACAATTAAAAATGTTGAGACCACTGTAAAGCAATTAGTGCTTTAGAGGGATAAGGGGAGAGAAAAAAGGAAAGAACAAAAGAATGAATAAAAAGGAGAGCTCTCACTTGGATTGAGATATCTATCAGTACACAGTGCTTGCTCAGAGGAACTTCTTACTCCTCTATCTTCAATGGGCAAACCTCAAATGTGATGTCTACAGAGCAGAGTTCAGCTTTGGATTATTCTAATCCAAAGTGGTCAGGGAATTTCTATTCTTTTTGAAAGCATGAGTGGCAGGTGCTTTGCTTTAAGAACAGAAGGCATATGCTGAGTCTCATTTTTGTCCCCTTATCTCAGGTAGTGGCTGTAGAGGACAGTTAAACCAAGGGTCCAGTCCCATCAGAATGAGTACTATCTTTCAACACACAACTCTTCAGTAGGTCTCTGATGGGATCTCAGAACTAAATGGGACTTCAGATACTGGCCAAGATGTAGTAAGCCTACCATAGCTCATCTCTCCCACTGATTACAATAAAAAAACTCTTGAACACAATTGAAAAACAGTTACACAAGGACTCTTAAAAAGTAGACATTAGCATCCAGATTGGGTTGGGAAGTCAAAACTTGAGGAACAATCAGTAAGAGATTGGGGAAGCTTTTTGGATATTTGCTCTTTTTTGTCATTCAGCTTTGACTTGAGTGTACCCCCACCACTACCCTGCTGGTTTGGCAGTTGTGTAACTGGGTAGCAATGATGAGCAGCAAAAACTGTAAGAGATGTGTGGGATGTGTCTAGAGCAGTGCTCAAAGTAGAACTTAAAGCATTAAATATTTATATAAAAAAAGAAGATAGGTATTAAATTACATAAGTATCTACTTTAAGAAACCAGAAAAAGAATAGCAACTTGACCCCAAAATAAGTGACAGAAATAATAAAGATAAAAGCAGAAATCAGGCCAGACATGGTGGCTCATGCCTGTAATCCCAGCACTTTGGGAGGATGAGGTGGGTAGATCACCTGATCAGGAGTTTGAGACTAGCCTGGCCAACATAGTGAAAATCCATCTCTACTAAAAATACAAACATTATCTGGGTATGGTGGTGGTTTCCTGTAATCCCAGCTACTCGGGAGGCCTTGGCAGGAGAATTGCTTGAACCCAGGAGGTGGAGATTTCAGTGAGCTGAGATTGTGCCATTGCACTCCAGCCTGGACAAGGAAAACTTCATCTCAAAAAAAAAAAAGCAGAAATTAATAAAATTGAAATGAGAGAAACTTCATTCAATGAAATAAAATACTTGTACTCTAAAAAGATCAATAAAATAAATAAACCTTTAGCCACGTTGACCAAGAAGAAAGAGAAAACACAAATCACCAATATTGAAAGTGAAAGTAGGGAGGACATCACTACAGATCCCACATACAACAGAAAGATAATAAGGAAAGATGATGGGGGGCAGTCCTGGCAAGATGGCCGAATAGGAACAGCTCTGGTCTACAGTCCAGAGTAAGACCAATGCAGAAGGTGGGCAATTTCTTCATTTCTAACTGAGGAACTGGGTTCATCTCATTGGGACTGGTTAGACAGTAGGTGCAGCCCATGGAGGGTGAGCAGAAGCAGGGTGGGGTGTTGCTTCACCCAGGAAGTGGAAGGGGTTGGGGAACTCCCTCCCCTAGCCAAGGGAAGCCTTCAGGGACGTGCTGTGAGAGACAGTGCTATCTAACCCAGATGCTACACCTTTCCCATTGTTTTTGCAACCCACAGACCAGGAGATTCCTTCAGGTGCCTGTGCCACCAGCGCCCTGGGTTTCAAGCACAAAACTGGGTGGCCATTTGAGCAGACATCGAGCTACTGCAGAAGTTTTTTTTTTTTTTTCCATACCCCAGTGCTGCCTGGACCCTCAGCAAGACAGAACCATTCACTCCCATGGAAAGGGGGCTGAAGCCAGGGAGCCAAGTGGTCTTGTTCAGCAGGTCCCACCCCCACAGAGCCCAGCAAGCTAAGATTCACTGGCTGGAAATTCTCGTGGCCAGCATAGCAGTTGGAAGTTGACCTGGGACACTCGAGCTTGGTGGGGGAAAGGGTGTCCACCGTTACTGAGGCTTGAGTAGGCTGTTTTCCCCTCACTGTATAAACAAAGTCCCTGGAAGTTCAGACTGGGCAGAGCCCACCACAGGTGGCAAAGCCACTGTAGCCAGACTGCCTCTCTAGATTCCTCCTCTCTGGGCAGGGCATCTCTGAAAGAATGGTAGCAGCCCCAGTCAAGGGCACATAGATAAAATTTCCATATCCCTAGGACAGAGCACCAGGGGAAAGGCACAGCTGTGGGCACAGCTTTAGCAGACATAAACGTTTCTACCTGCCAGCTCTGAAGAGAGCAGTGGATCTCCCAGCACAGTGTTCACTCTCTGCTAAGGGACAGACTACCTCATCAAGTGGTTCCCTGACCCCTGTGCCTCCTGACTGGGAGATACCTCCCAGCAGGGGTTGACAGACACCTCATACAGGAGAGCTCCAGCTAGCATCTGGCAGGTGCCCCTCTGGGACAAAGCTTCCGAGGAAGGAGCAGGTAGAAATCTTTTCTGTTCTGCAGCCTCTTCTGGTGATAACCAGGAAAACAGGGTATGGCTTGGACCTCCAGCAAACTCCAGCAGACCTGGAGAAGAGCAGGATGACTGTTAGAAGGAAAACTAACAAAGCAATAGCATCAACATCAACAAAAAGGACAACCATGCTAAACCCTCATCCAAAGGTCTTCAACATTAAAGACCAAAGGTAGATAAATCCATGAAGATGAGGAAAAAACAGTGCGAAAGGCTGAAATATTCAAAGACCAGAATGCCTCTTCTCCTCTGAAGGATCACAACTCCTCGCCACCAAGGGAACAAAACTGGTTGGAAAATGAGTTTGAGGAATTGACAGAAGTAGGCTTCAGAAGGTGGGTAATAACAAACTGCTTCAAGGTAAAGGAGCATGTTCTGACCCAATGCAAGGAAGCTAAGAACCTTGATAAAAGGTTAGAGAAATTGCTAAATAGAATAACCAGACTGGAGAAGTACATAAAGGACTTGATGGAGCTTAAAAACACAGCACAAGGATTTCATGAAGCATACACAAGTATCAATAGCCAAATCGATCAAGCAGATGAAAGGATATCAGAGACTGAAGATCAATTTAAAGAAATAAAGTGTGAAGACAATATTAGAGAAAAAAATAATGAAAAGAAATGAACAAAGCCTCCAAGAAATACAGAACTATGTGAAAAGACCAAACCTACGTTTGATTGGAGTACCAGAAGGAGACAGTGAGAATGGAAACAAGCTGGAAAACACTCTTCAGAATATTATCCAGAACTTCTCCAACCTAGCAAGACAGGCCAACATGCAAATTCAGGAAATACAGAGAACACCACAAAGATATTCCTCAAAAAGAGCAACCCCAAGACACACAATCATCAGATTCACCAAAAGTGAAATGAAAGAAAAAATGTTAAGGGCAGCCAGAGAGAAAGGTCGAGTTACCCACAAAAGAAAGCCCAGCAGATCTCTCTGCAGAAACCCTACAAGCCAGAAGAGAGTGGGGGCCAATATTCAACATTCTTAAAGAAAAAAATTTTCAATCCAGAATTTCATATCCAGTCAAACTAAGCTTCATAAGTGAAGGAAAAATAAAATCCTTTACAGACAAGCAAATGATGAGGAATTTTGTTACCACCAGGCCTGACTTACAAGAGCTCCAGAAGGAAGCACTAAATATGGAAAGGAAAAACCAGTACCAGCCACAGCAAAAACAAACCAAAGTGTAAAGACCATCAACACTATGAAGAAACTGCATCAACTAATGGGCAAAATAACTAGCTAGCATCATAATGACAGGATCAAATTCACACATAACAATATTAACCTTAAATGTAGATAGGCTAAATGCCCCCAATTAAAAGACACAGACTGGCAAATTGGATAGAGAATCAAGACCCATAGGTGTGCTGTATTCAGGAGACCTATCATATGTGCAAAAGACCCACATTGGCTCAAAATAAAAAGATGGAAGAATATTTACCAAGCAAATGAAAAGCAAAAAAAAAAAAAAAAAAAGCAGGGGTTGTAAACCTAGTCACTGATAAAACAGACTTTAAACCAACGTAGATCAAAAAAGACAAAGAAGGGCATTGCATAATGGTAATTGGATCCATGCAACAAGAAGAGCTAACTGTTCTAAATATATATGTGGAAATCCTGCATGATATGCACATGTACCCCAGAACTTAAAAGTATAATAAAAACAAACAAAAATAATGAACACCCCCATTCTCAGACAGATCAATGAGACAGAAAAGTAACAAGGATATTCAGGACTTGAACTCAGCTCTGGGCCAAGTGGACCTAATAGATATCTACAGGACTTTCCACGCCAAATCAACAGAATATACATTCTTCTCAGTACCACATAGCACTTATTTTTAAATTGACCACATAATTGGAAGTAAAACACTCCTCTGTAAATGCAGAAAACCAGATCATAACAAACAGTGGGAGATCATAACCACAGTGCAATCAAATTAGAACTCAGGATTAAGAAACTCACTCAAGCTGGGCACAGTGGCTCAGACCTGTAATCCCAGTACTTTGGGAGGCTGAGGCAGGCTGATCACGAGGTCAGGGGTTCAAGACTAGCCTGACCAACATGGTGAAACCCCATCTCTACTTAAAAATACAAAAATTAGCCAGGCATGGTGGCGCACACCTGTAATCCCAGCTACTTGGGAGGCTGAGGCAGGAGAATTGCTTGAACCTGGGAAGTGGAGGTTGTGGTGAGCTGAGAGCACACCATTGCACTCCAGCCTGGGCAACGGAGCAAGACTCCATCTCAAAAAAAAAAAAAAAGAAACTCATTCAAAACTGCACAACTACATGGAAACTGAACAACCTTCTCTTGAATGACTATGGGGTAAATAATGAAATTAAGGCAGAAATAAAGAAGTTATTTGAACCAATGAGAACAAAGACACAATGTACCAGAATCTTTGGGACACAGCCAAGTGCAGTGTTTAGAGGGAAATTTATAGCACAAAATGCCCACATGAGAAAGCAGGAAAGATCTAAAATTGACACCCTAACATCACAATTAAAAAACTAGAGAAGTAAGAATAAACAAATTCAAAAGCTAGCAGAAGACAAGAAATAACTAAGATCAGAGCAGAAGTGAGGAGATACAGACAAAAAAAAAAAAAAAAAAAAAACCCTTCAAAAAATCAGTGAATCCAGGAGGTGGTTTTTTGAAAAGATTAACAAAATAGAACACTACTCAGACTAATAAAGAAGAAATGAGAGAAGAATCAAATAGACACAATAAAATATGATAAAGGGGATATCACCACTGATCCCACAGAAATACAAACTACCATCAGAGAATACTATAAGCCCCTCTATGCAAATAAACTAGAAAATCTAGAAGAAATGGATAAGTTCCTGGACACACACACCCTCCCAAGACTAAACCAGGAAGAAATCAAATCCCTGAATGGATCAATAACAAGTTCTGAAATTCAGGCAATAATTAATAGCCTATCAACCAAAAAAAGCCCAGGACCAGATGATTCACAGCCAAATTCTACCAGAGGTACAAAGAGGAGCTGGTACCATTCCTTCTGAAATTATTCCAAACAGTAGAAAAAGAGGGACTCCTCCCTAATTCATTTTATGAGGCCAGCATCATCCTGATACCAAAACCTAGTAGAGACACAACAAAAAAAGAAACTTTCAGACCAATATCCCTGATGAACATTGATGCGAAAATCCTTAACATAATACTGGCAAACAAAATCCAGCCACACATCAAAAAGCTTATCCACCATGATCAAGTCGGCTTCATCCCTGGGATGCAAGTCTGGTTCAACATATGCAAATCAATAAACGTAATCCACCACATAAACAGAACTAAAGACAAAAACCACATGATTATCTCAATAGATGCAGAGTCTCTCAATAAACTAGGTATTGATGGAATATATTTCAAAATAATAAGAGCTGTTTATGAAAAACCCACAGCCAATATCATACTGAATGGGCAAAAGCTGTAAGCATTCCCTTTGAAAACTGGCACAAGATAAGGATGCCTTCTCTCACCACTCCTATTAAACATAGTATTTGAAGTTCTGGCCAGGGAAATCAGGCAAGATAAAGAAGACCACATCATCTCAGCCCAAAATTTCCTCAGGCTGATAAGCAACTTCAGCAAAGTCTCAGGATACAAAATCAATGTGCAAAAATCACAAGCATTCCTATACATCAATAATAGACATGAGTCAGCCCCATTCACAATTGCTATGAAGAAAATAAAATACCTAGAAATACAAGGGATGTGAAGAACCTCTTCAAGGAGAACTACAAACCACTGCTCAAGAAAATAAGAGATGACATAAATAAATGGAAAAACATTCTATGCTCATGGATAGGAAGACTCAATTTCATAAAAATGGCCATATTGCCCAAAGTAAAATACAGATTCATTGCTATTCCCATCAAGCTACCAATGACTTTCTTCACAGAATTAGGAAAAATGACTTTAAATTTCACATGGAACCAAAAAAAGAGCCCATATAGTCAAGACAATCCTAAGCAAACAGAACAGAGCTGGAGGCATCACACTACCTGACTTCAAACTATACTACAATGCTACAGTAATCAAAACAGCATAGTAATACCAAAACAGAGATATAGACCAATGGAACAGAACAGAAGCCTCAGAAATAACACAACACATTTATAACCATCTGATCTTCGATGAATCTACCAAAAACAAGTAGTGGGGAAAGGATTCCCTATTTAATAATTGGTGTTGGGAAAACTACCTAGCCATAAGCAGAAAACTGAAAATGGACCCCTTCCTTACACCTTCTACAAAAATTAACTCAAGGTGGATTAAAGACTTAAATGTAAGACCTAAATACCATAAACTCTTAGAAGAAAACTTAAGCAATATCATTTAGGACTGGGCAAAGACTTCATGACTAAAACACCAAAAGCAATGGCAACAAAAGCCAAAATTGACACATGGGATCTAATTAAACTAAAAAGCTTCTGCACAGTTAAATAAACTATCATCAGAGTGAGCAGGCAACCTACAGAATGGGAGAACATTTTTGCAATCTGTCCATCTGACAAATGGCTAATATTCAGAATCTACAAGGAAGTTAAACAAATTTAGAAGAAAAAGCAACCCCATAGAAAGTGGGTGAAGGATATGAACAGACACTTCTCAAAAGAAGACATTTATGTGTCCAATAAACACATGAAAAAGAGCTCATCATCACTGGTCATTAGAGAAATGCAAATCAAAACCATAATGAGATACCATCTTACGTCAGTTAGAATGGCAGTCATTAAAAAGTCAGGAAACAAGATGCTGGAGAGGATGTGGAGAAACAGGAAGACTTTTACACTGTTGGTGGAAGAGTAAATTAGTTCAACCACTGTGGAAGACAGTGTGGTGATTTTTCAAGGATCTAGAACCAGAAATACCATTTAATTCAGGAATCCTATTACTTGGTATATACCCAAAGGATTATAAATCATTCTGTTATGAAGACACATGCACACATATGTTTATTGCAACACTGTTTACAATAGCAAAGACTTGGAACCAACCCAAATGTCCATCAGTGATAGACTGGATAAAGAAAATGTGGCATATATACACCATGGAATACTATGCAGCCATAAAAAAGAATGAGTTCATGTCCTTTGCAGATAATAGATGAAGCTAGAAACCATCATTCTCAGCAAGCTAACACAGGAACAGAAAACCAAACACTGCATGTTCTCACTCATAAGTGGGAGTTGAACAATGAGAACACATGGACACAGGGAGGGGAACATCACACATTGAGGGGTGGGTCTAAGGGGAAGGATGGCATTAGGAATAATACCTAATGTAGATGATGGGTTGATGGTTGCAGCAAATCACCATGGCACATGTATACCTATGTAACAAACCTGCATGTTCTGCACATGTATCCCAGAACTTAAAGTATTATTAATTAATTAATTTTTAAAAAGAAAAGATCATTACAACTTTATACCCATAATTTTGAAACTTTGAATGAAATGGATCAATTATGTGAAAAACACAAAGTATCAAATTCATTCAAAAGAAATAGGTAATCTGAATAATCCTATCTTTATAAAAGACATTAACTTTATAGTTAAAACCTTTTCAAAAACAAAGGGAAAAAATGGAAAAAAATACATAAATATTCCAGGCTCAGATGGCTTACTTAGTGAATTCTACCAAACATTTAGAGAAGCTATTATATGAATTCTATATAATCTTAGAAATGTAAAGAGGTGGGAGCACTTCCCAACTCATTTTATGTATTTTGTGTAAAATACAATCTTGTATTTTTTCTAAATGTATAAATATATTTTTGTATTTTTTGTAAAATACCTGTGTATTTTACCAAAAAAATTGTAAAATACATTTACATAATTTAAGATTAAGTCAAAGTAGACCATAGACTTGAATGTAAAATGTAAAAATACTCCAATACTTCATTGATTCTATTTGTTTTATTCATTTTGGTTTTATTGATTTCTGCTTTTATCTTTATTATTTTCTTTCTGTCACTTGCTTTGGGTTCAAGTTGCTCTTTTTTTCTGGTTTCTTAAAGTAGATACTTATATAATTTAAGACCTTCTTTTTTTTTTTCTTTTTATTCCTTTTTGAGACAGAGTCTTGCTCTGTCGCCCAGGCTAGAGTGCAGTGGCTCAGTCTTGGCTCACTGCACCAAGATCCACTTCCCTGTTTCAAGCAATTCCCCTGCCTCAGCCTCCTGAGTAGTGGGATTACAGGCGCACACCACCATGCCCAGCTAATTTTTTTGTATTTTTAGTAGAGATGGGGTTTCACCATATTGGCCAGACTGGTCTTGAATGCATGACCTCAGGCAGTCTGCCTTCCTCCATCTTCCAAAGTGTTGGGATTACAGGCATGAGCCACCATGCCTTGCCAACCTTTCTTCTTTTATATCAGCATTATACTGACATCAAATTTAGGCAAAGTATTGAAAGAAAAAATGCTACAGACTAATATACCTTATGAACCTGCCACCAAAAATTTTCAACAAATATTAGCAAATCAATTCCAATTATATCTGAAAAGAATCATATATCATGACCAAGTGGAGTTTACTCCAGGAATGCAAAGCTGGTTCAAACTAAAAAATAAGCAGGCAATGTAGATCATTATATTAGCAGACTAAAGTAGAAAAAAAATATGGTTATCTTATTAAAGATAAGAAAAAATATTTGAAAAAAATTATCACTCATTTATAATAAAAATCTGGGTAAATAAGAAATGGAAGGGAACTTCCTAAACTTAATAAATAGAATCTATAAAAAAATAGCTATAATGAATATAGTATATAATGATGAAACAATGAATGCTTTCTCTCTAAGAGTAGGAATAAGGAAAGTGTGTATAGCTCTTACAGATTGAGAGTGTGAAAGTCTTACGGATTGAAAAGGAAGAACTAAAATTGTCTCTATTTACAGATCAGGAAGGTCACATGATTCAAGGCCAACATAAAAAATCAAATGCACTTCTATATATTAACAAAAAAAATATGGAAACTGAAATTAATAACACAATATATATATTTTTTGAGACGAAGTCTCACTCTTGTCTCCCAGGCTGGAGTGCAGTGGTATGATCTCGGCTCACTGCAACCTCCGCCTCCTGGGTTCAAGCGATTCTCCTGCCTCAGCCTCCTAAGTAGCTGGGATTATAGGTACCTGCCACCACACCTGGCTAATTTTTGTGTTTTTAGTAGAGATGAGGTTTTACCATGTTGGCCAGGCTGGTCTCGAACTCCTGACCTCAGGTAATCTGCTCACCTCGGCCTCTCAAAGTGCTAGGATTACAGGCATGAGCCATCACACCTGACCAACACAATACCATTTATAATCACTCCAAAGGAAATGAATTGTTTGGGTATAAACCAAACAAGACATGTATAGCCTCTGCATGCTAAAAATTGTAAAATGCTGACTAAAAAATAAAAAAACCTAAAAAAATGGAGAGATATACTGTCTTCTTGAATTGGAAGACTCAACATAGTAAAAATGTCAATTCTCTCCAATTGATTTATCAGTTCAATGCGATTTCTAGAGATTGGAATGGAGGTAATAAAACTATTCCTTCTTCACAATCTGATTGTATACATAGACCATCTCAAGGAATCTACAAAAGAATCATGAAAGTAATAAGTGAGTTTGCCAATGTCACAGGACACAAAGCCACTATATAAAAATCAGTTAACAAAAATGTTACCAATATTTTTATTTTCTAGCAATGAACAATTAGAAATCCAATTTTTTAAAGTAAAAGAGTCCTGTTTACAACAGTGGCAAAATAAATGAAATGTGTAATTATAAATCAAACTAAATATATTTAGGAAAACTGCACAGGAAAAATGTGAAAACTGTAAAATACTGATGAAAGAAACTGAAGAAAGACCTAAATAAATGGAAAGATAAAAAGGAGGAAGTAGTAAGTGACTATTTTCATGAACGAGGAAACAATGTTGTTGAGACGTTTTATTGAATCTATAGATCAAAATTCATCTATGGATTCAATAAAATCCTAATTAAAGTATCAGTAGGAATTTATAAAAATCAACAAGGTGATTCCAAAATTTATAGGGAAAGGCAAAGTAACTAGAATAGCCAAAACAATTTTGGGGATTGGGGGGAAGAACAAAGTTGTAGTACTCACATTACTTTACTTCAAGATTTATTATAAAGAAAAAACAAAACAATGTCCTAATGACTGAAGGATATATACACAAATCAATGAAACAGAATAGGAAGTCCAAAAATGAAAACACATGAATATGATCAATTGAATTCTGACATAAGTGTGTAGACAAATCACTGGAGAAAGCATAATATTTTCAATAAATAGTCCTGGAACTTATGCAAAGGAGAAGGAAGAGGAGGAAGGGGAAGAAGAGGAGGAGGAGGAAGAGGAGGGGCTGTTGCTCACACATTGCATAAAAATTAAGTTAAAATAAATCATAGACCTGATAGTGATATGTAAAACTATAAGACTTGTAAAAAAACATGGAAAAATATCTCTGTGAGCTTAGATTAATTAGGCAAAGAATCTTTAGATTCTGAAATATTAGAAAAAAAGCATGATTCATAAAAAGAATGATAAATTGGACTTTTCAAAACTTTAAAAATCTTTGTTCTGTAAAGGATACTCTTAAGAAAATGATTTTTAAAAGTAAGCCACAAAATGGGAGAAAATATTTGCAAATCACATATCTGACAAAGAACTTGTGTCCAAGATAAATGCATAACTCTCAAACTAAATAGCAAGAAAACAAGCAACCCAGTTGGAAATAATAATGGGCAAAAGATGTAAACAGGCACATCACTAAAGAAGATACATGTATGGCAAATAAGCACATGAAAAGATGTTGAGCATAATTAATCAGAGAAATGCAAGTAGAAACTACACTGAGATGCCAGTGCATATCTATTAGAACAAGTAAAATAAACTGAAAATGCCAAGTGCTAACAAGGATGTGGAGCAAGTTGAAAAAGAGTTTTAGTTTATTATAAAATATAACACATATTTACCATATGACCTAGATATAGCACTTCTACTCCAGGAAAAATAAAACTTTATATTCACAAAAAATTCTGTGTGTGAATGTGTACAGCAGCTTTATTCATAATTGACAACAACTGGAATCAACCTAATCTTTTAACAGGCGAATACATAAACTTTTGGTATGTCCATACATGGAATACTACTCAGCAACAGAAAGGAATGTAGTACTGCAACATGGAATACTACTCAGCAATAGAAAGGAATGTAGTACTGTGACATGTGATAACATGGATAAATCCCAAATGCATTATGCTAAGTGAAACAAACCAGACCTAGAAGGCTATGTACTGGAGGTTCCATTCATGACATTCTGGGAGCAACAAGACAATAGGACTATGAGGGAGGGGTGGACAGTAGAACACAATGGAAGAATTTTGAGAAAAGTTACACAACTCTATGCATTTGTCAAAAGTCACAGAGAACTATAATAAAAAGTGAATTTTGCTTTATGTAAATTAAAAAATAAATTGCAGAAAAAGTAAGCGATCTTGTGAACTAGCCCAGCTTGTTCATCCTCTCCCACATCAGATGAGGAAGCCGAGGCCACCAAGGGCACAAGACTTACTCAAGGTTGCACAAAAACCAGACTGTAATCTCAGACTCCCAAAATGCTTGCTTGTTTTTCTTTGCTTTGCTTCTGTCTTTTGGCCATAGGAGCCGTCATCATAACACTTCATGAAATTCCATCTCATTCAGAATGAATTTCTCCCTCCCTTATATCTCCTTTACCCTTTGCTCCATTCCCCTGCCAGCCCAGTCTTCCACTTATTATCACTTCCTGCCTTTTATCAGGGCTTTTTTTTCTTAGTTTGCCTCTCTTCCTACACGGGGTGCATTAAAGAGGAAGAAGACACAAAGGGGAGACATGGTGCGGGATGTTGGGGGTGGCAGTACCCAGCAATGCCGCATTTCTATTTCCATTAGTAACAATTTACACTAGATTCCACTTATCCCATTCTTTCCACCCTAACCTGGAAGTGACCTGGGGAGAGCCCAGTGGTAAACTCAAAGATGGTACTGATAGCCTTTTCCAGTTGTTTCCAGTTGTTTCTGGAATTCATCAATTCAATAAATACTGAGCACCCACCAGGCAGTGTGCTCAATGCTGTGGGAGTAATTGTGGACAGAAAGACAGGCACAATGCCTCACAACCTACTGGGGAAGATTTACTCTCATGACCTCAATAGAATAAACACCAGCTTAGAAAAGTACAGGTGAAAAAGAATATTTTCTTTAAAAATTAGCCAATATCATGGAGGCGAATTTGCTTAGCAAAAATATCACACATAAATGTGCCTGTTCCCTGACCCTTTTCTTTCTAAATTGACTCTGAGATTTAGGGATGTGCTGTTCCTTCCTTAACTGGTCTCCTAGGGGTGCTCTAGAACCAGGTGGGTCTGTCTCAACCATCCTGAGTCCCCACAGAGACAGAGACAGACCAGCTAAGTCATATGCTGACTCATTTTTATTCGTTACCACCCAATCAAGTGATACTCCAAGGACACAGTGGGAGCTGCAGCTACCTTAGAGGCAAGCTCTGAACCAGGATGCTACTCAGACTCAAGTCAAGATCTGTGGGAGGTAGGATGGGAGGGTCAGCCAAAGCTTGACTCAAAACCTTCCCACCACTTATCTCTTCAGTGCCTGGGTCCACTTCCTTAAGCTCCCTGCAACCTTAAATTTCTTTCTCTAAGATAGATACTTAAAAGGAGGAAGAAAAATCCTTCTTTCATGGTGATGTGGGAGAATTAATTGAGCTTAATATCAATCAGAATTGCAGAACATTTAGTATGTACTTGATAAACATTAGATTTCTCCCTCACACCCCTGCTTTTTAGATACGGAAGAACTACCTTCTCCAAGGTCAAACAGGTCCTAGCCTTCCTTGAGGGGAGGTAGGCTTTGCAGCTCCAAAATTTCTCAGTCAGACCAGTTTAAACGGAAACCTACAAATCTCATTTTAACCATTGCAAACCCATCCCTCCCCCAATCCCTTTAATCCCAGGTCAGGCCTCAGTGTCCTGCCCTCCTGGGATGGGATGCCTAACTATTACAGCCAGTTATTCACCCATGACCCCATGAACCAGCCTGGGTGTTGTGTGCATGCTGAGGCTTTCCACCTACCTAGAGATGGCTCCAGGTCTAGGGGTGGGCACCACCTTCCAAGCTGCATCAAGTGGTATGATCTCTAATAGAATACTTTGCCCACTGGTTCAGTTAGTATCCAAGTAAATGGAAGACTAGGCCACCAAAGCTCTTAGAACTACATGTGTGATGCTGTATTTACTGTTCCTTGTAATAAATAAAAAAGGCATAGGATCTGAAGAGTTGTCCCCACCCTGTTCCCCAGTCTTAATTGGATCTGATTCCACCTTCTTTATGTTCCCACAGGCTTCCTCTGGGCATATCTATATCAGTGCACTTAACTCTCCAGATCTGGGTCTGTTTACCCATCAGTATCTCACCTAGCAGAATCTCATCTTACTCATCCTTATATGCTTAGTCGCTGGCACAGTGCGTCTCACAGATACCCAATAAATGTTCATTGAATGAATGGAAAAAGTTCCCTTAAAGGAATGAAAAGAGCCTCCTATAAGCATGCCATCTGAACATTTTCCCTCTGAGCATGCAGGCCTAGCATTTCCCCATGGCATCATAAATGGATGAGGTTTCTGAATAATTCTACAGGATAAACTGGCTGCCTTCTGGACCTTTTTCTTAAATGCAGATTGCTGTCAGGACTGCTAATACCATTTCCCTGGGTGTACCACAGAGGATGCCAAGCTTTATTAGTTTAAGGTGTTTGCTTCATGTAACAACTTGCTTTTTAATGAGCTTGTTTATCTCACCATCTTGGATGTTAATATTGTTGAGAAGAAAACGTACTGATTGACTGTTACCCAGCAAAGACCAAAATCTCCAGGGAGAGCATCAGATGCATGCTATGTGCTAACAAGTATTCAATAACTATGCTCTTTTCAAAAGACCAAAGAAAAGATAGGAAAGGAAGAAAGGGAAATGATGGTTTTAAGGTGAGCAATAGAAAAATAAGAAGTTGTAAAGTTGCTCACATTTCCTTCTCTGAGCTCCTAGCATGGTCCATGAACTAAGTCAATTGTTTCAAATTCTGCATTGCAGATTGAGCCCAGGGGCCTACTGGGCTACAAGCTCACTTCTGAGCCACCCACTTTACAGGGAAAAAATAAATTCTGAATACACAAGCAAGGAGAAAGGTTGAATGGTCCATCTTTATCAACATTTGCATTTTTAATTTCAGTTTTACTGCTAATTAAAATACTGTATAGTGCTTCCCTCAGAGAATGGCTTCTGTGCTGATAATTCTGTATTTACTAACTTCCCCTTCCCCATTCCTCACTCTTCTCTGGCCCTGCTTTGTAACCCAGAGACTGACTGTGGACCACAGGCCTAGGCGGCCTTCCTTCTGGCTTTTACTGAAATTGGCCAACAGTCAGCAGCAGGTCAGAGGGTACAGGAGAGCAAGGTATTCCTCTCCCATCCCATCCTGTTTTAGCATCAAGTCCCCAGGCAGGAGCTGAGCGCTTCCAGAGCTACTGCTCTTGACAGGCCATTCCACTCCCAGCAAACTCTGACTGAGTTCCAGTAATACTACATCTTCCCCTTGCCCCTGGGGTCTTGGGGTGGTAACTGGCTCCCACTATGGCTAATGGTGCCACAGTGTTATCTTGTCTGTTTAACCCTGTCTGCATCTCTGTAACCAATCCTTTCATTCAAGTTCCTTCATTTGAGCCATTTGAGATGAATATCTATACCACATAATATTTAATATCTCAAATCAAAAGATGTGGTCCCTAGTTATTCTGTCATATCATGTCCCTCTGTAGTATTTTCATGGTTTGCAAAGTACTTCCAATTCCACCAACACATTCGATCCCCTCAATAATTCTGTGAAGTAGGCAGGGCAGGTTGTTATCCCCATTGTACATATAAGAAAACTGAGACTCAGAGGCTAAGGCACTTCTCCAAAGTCACATAGGAAACCACTTCTTCTAAGAAAAAAAAAATTATTGGAAAAATAACATATCAATGTACTTAGCAAAGCAGCGTATACTTTGGAAGGCAAAGTGTATGTTTACAGATTCAGTGGCTTATAAGAATGTCTAAAATAATGATCTAATTTTTTTCCAGCTGTGTCTTCAAAGAAGACCATAAACCGAGGGATTATGGCAGAGATTAGAGAGAAAGGAAAAAAAGTGTAAAGTAGTCATCTTAGAGAGGGGAAAAGTGATTTTTTTTTCATTAGAAAGATTAGTTGGGTTGTCTGGCCAATGTATTTTTTTGAGATTTGTGGTAAAAAATTTAAAGATATCCGGCAAGCAGCAAGTTGTATATTTTCTTTCCCTTTCTTCCCTTCATTTTTTTCATTTCTTTCTTATTTCCTTTCTCTCTCCTTCCTTCCTTCCTTCCTTTCCCTCCCTCCCTCCCTCCCTCCCTTCCTTCCTTCCTCCCTCCCTCCGTCCCTTCCTTCTTTCCTTTCTTTCTTCCTTCCTCTTTCTTTTCCAGTATAGGCATCAGGTAAATGGACTATTGGTTTTAAACACATTGAAAGTTTGCCAGCTGTTTACTACAGGGTGTAGAGAGAAAAGTTAAGAATTTTTATGAGGGAGTGGCTGTGATACTAGAATGTGGAATCCAGGTGAAGAGGAATTGATGACAAGATGAGGGTGAGGACGGTGGAAAAACTAGTGGGGTCGATGGGTTAATGATCTTAATGGGATAGGAGGTAACACTTGAGTAAATTAGTTGAAAGGATTGACTTTGTGCTTAAAATCAAGATTCTGAATGGCCTTATTATCCCCAGTGTCTCATTCTTGTTTTTATTCTGAGCATCCAGCCAGTGCTCGGCATATAGCCAGCAGCACCAGAATGAAGTATGCAAAAGTAGATGAATTGTCAGAGTCTCAGGAGAAACTGAGATGTGAAAGGCAAAAGGCATTTTGTCTCTACTGCTTATTTATTTAATAAGCACATCACCCACCTGTCCTTCTTTCCTCTATGCCTCTTCCTCCCCACCCCTCTCTCTCACACATACTATATTCAAGCAACACTGATTTGTTCTCTATTTCCTTAACCTTCTAATTTCTGGTGCCTTGTCTGAACCCTCCTCCCCCACTTTCCTCCTAGCTCTGCCTCCTGAAATATCCCCTATCATTTCCCCAGCAAAAGTTTTATGAAGTGCCTTAGTCAAAATACCACTCATTTACTGTCATACGCACTGCACATCATTGATGCTATTGTTATGGCACTTTCTTCATTTCAGTTGTCTTTGCCACTTGACCATAAGCTCCTTGGAGTGCGATTTCTAGTCTGATTCAGTTTTGTGTATCCCATACTGTCTAGCACATCACTGAAACTCCATAAACCTTTGTTGACTAAATAAATGAATAGAATTCTACAAATGGAAGGCACTGTCTAATCAAATGATAAATTAACCAGGTTTAGACTCAGGGGAAAGGAAATAAACTAATAAGTAATGAGCTTTTCTTGAACTCAGAGAATCAAAGTAAATTTCTGTAGTCAGCAGAGCTAAAACTTAAAATTACTACTCAAAGAATATGTCTATTAGGTGAGCATTTCCACAGTGACACAACAGAAGAAGTCCTGGCACTCTGCTTCTGCATATTTCTCCAGCTGCTTCTGGATCTCCTGTTACAACGAATCTAGTAAAGTTTGCCCAATGTATTCAAATGGAAAGGTCAACCATTATGGAAGACAGTATGGTGATTCCTCAAGGACCTAGAAATAGAAATTCCATTTGACCCAGCAATCCCTTTACTGGGTATATATCCAAAGGATTATAAATCGTTCTATTATAAGGACATATGCACAGGAATGTTCATTGCAGCACTGTTTACAATAGCAAAGACTTGGAACCAACCCAAATGCCCATTGATAATAGACTGCACAGGGAAAATGTGACACA